>BQNB010027677.1:0-57409 GCA_026074375.1 Tanacetum coccineum
TTTTTATAACTAAAAACGGGGTAAATTCAGTTTGAACTTTTCCCTCTTGGCAATTTCAGTCCCTTTCTTTGTTTTTACTCTTTTTAGTTATAAATAGCTTTGGAAATTTTCAAGTTTAGCCCTTATGGTTGTTATAAAAAGAGAAGTGGGCTTTGTTTTGGGCTTTAGGATCCGGGTAAGGCCCATTTGGGTTTTTAAGGCCCAATAAGAGGTGAGGGGCTATTTTTGTATTTTAGTGAAACTTTGAGGGTTAAAATGGAATATTGTGGGTCTTGTTGACTTTTGTTGACCATATTTTGACTGCTTTTGACTGAGGCTTGATATTTCTGGCTTCGGATTTGATTCTTTGGCTTCTTTTTGCACTCTTCTAATTCTCGTGTCCGTGTTTGCTCGTTTTTGACTGTTTTCTTATGATTTTAGATATATCCGCACCTGCACACACAAAACACAAATACAAGCATATTTTTGCCATTTTGGTCTGTTTTTGGGTTTAATTGGGTTATTTTAGGTATTAATGGATATGTGTATTCTACACTTATTAAGAGACGATGAGTGACTCCGTATTTAAGCACGACCTTTGAGAATTAGTCATTGCAAAAATGGGTTCCGCGATTACTTATGATAGCACAAGGGGCACCAAATCGGGCGAAGTGAGATTTGAGAAATTTGCAAACAACTCGGGCGTCGTTAGTGGGGAGCGCTTTTGCTTCGACCCATTTTGACAAGTAATCTACTGCCACGAGTATATACTTGTTTCCTTTTAAAGATGGGAATGGTCCTATGAAATTGATGCCCCACACGTCAAAAATTTCGCAAACTTAGATTGAATTTTGTGGAATTTCATCACATTCCAAAATTTTTCCTTGACGCTGACAAGTGTCACATCGGGTGACCAAGTCAAGGGCATCTCGGTAGATTGTAGGCCAATAAAACCTGGAATCAAAGACCTTTTTGGTGGTGTAGTTGGCACCGTAATGTCCCCCGATGGGTCTATTATGGCAAGCTTCGAGGATGTCGAGAGCTTCTTTGCCTGAAACACACAACCGAATCACTTGATCCGCACATATTTAGAGCAAATAGGGGTCGTCCCAAAAGTAGTGTTTAACATCTTTGAAAAACTTATTCTTTTGCTGGGACGACATCCCTTTAACAATGAAATTCCTCGCGTGGTAATTTGCAAAATCCGTAAACCACGGGGTATTTGAGTCACCACGAAAAGTCACCATATTAAGTGTCTCGAGAGGAAAAGTATCATTTATCTCTTTTGGGTCGAGCACATTTTCATGAGGTTTTTCTAATCGGGAAAGATGATCGGCTGCGAGGTTCTCGGCTCCTTTTGTGTCAATTACTTTGAATTTGAACTCTTGAAGGAGGAGAACCCACCAGAGCAATCTTGCCTTGGAATCTTTTTTAGGAAAGATATATTTTAGGGCGAAATGATCCGTATACACTATGCTTTTGTTCAAGATGAGGTAAGACCGGAATTTTTTGAAGGCATACACCACGGCTAATTTCTTTTCTCGTAGTGGTGTAATCGATTTAGCCTGTTCTTGTTTGTAGCATAGTGTTATGCCTAAAGTGTTTTTCATGCGTTGCCCAAGACCGCACTATGGCCAAGTCGTAGCCTTCGCAAAATAAGCTCAAATGGCAAATCCCAGTCTGGGGCAATCAAGATTGGAGCTTCGATAAGTTTTTTCTTTAACGTTTCAAAAGCTTAAATACATTCATTGGAGATGATGAACGGATTATTCTTCTCAAGAAGATGAGTCATCGGTCGAGAAATTTTGGAAAAATCCTTAATGAATCGTCGGTAGAAACCGGCATGACCGAGAAAAAATCGACACACCCTGAGGTTGTAGGATGAGGTAACTTAGCAATCACATCGACTTTGGCTTTATCAACCTCAATCCTATTTTTGGAAATCTTATGGCCAAGGACAATGCCTTCCTTAACCATAAAATGACCTCTTTACCCCATTTTAGAACTAGATATGTGTTGGGAGGGAGGGGGGGGGGGCTCTTCGCACCTTTGAAGCATCTTGTCTACACGAGAGAGGCATTTCCGAATGAATTCCCAAAGAACGAAAGTGTCCATAAAAGACTTCCATCGTTTTTTCAATCATTATCATGAAAGTAGCCATCCATACACTTACGAACGTGCCGGTGCATTGCATAAGCCGAAAGGCATGCGTCGATAGGCGAACGTTCCATAAGGACACGTGAATGTGGTCTTTTCTTGATTATGAGGGTCGATGGGAATTTGAAAGTAACCCGAGAAACCCATCGAGAAAACAATAGTACTCGTTTCCGTTAATTCTAGAGCATTTGATCTTAAATGGTAGTGGGAAAGTGGTTCTTTAAGGGGCTTCATTTAATTTCGGTAGTCAATGCACACACGTCATCCGTAACTAATCGCGTAAGGGATTTAACTCGTTTTCATCATATTCAAACAACGGGGGTAAAAGCACCTTTATTGGCTACGCAACGTACGGGGTTACCCAAGGACTATTGAGATCGCGGTAATTAATCGGCGTCAGATGTTTTTCAACCTCCTTTTGATGAATCGTAGATTTTTGGATTCAAACCCGTCTTTGGTGTTGCATCCGCCGGTTTGTGTAGTCCTCTTCTATAAGAATTCTTGTGAGTACAAAATTACGGGTTAATACCTTGATGTCGGAGAGTTTCCAAGCGATGGCTCGCTTGTGTGACTTAAAACCTTTATAAGAGCGGCTTTTTCCTCGACACTCAAGTCTTTAGCAATTATGACTGGCAACTTGTTGTCACCTTCCAAAAATGCATATTCGAGATGAGGAGGTAAGTCCTTGAGTTCGACCTCGGGAGGTTCATCAATTGAAGATTTATCAGTTTTAGCTTCATAAACTTTAAGTTCTTTTCGAATTTCTGGCAAATAATTTCCTTGAGTGAGAGGGGGTAATGATGGATCATTATTGAGAAATGCTTCAAGAAGAAGAATATCCCCCTCCGGGTCATAGTAAGAGTCATTAACTTCCGGTGAAGTTGGATCATCCTCAAGAGCGAGGAAAGCATCGACTTCCTCGAGAAGAAAATCACTATCCCCGAAGGGAGTGAGAGTCGGAGGAAGAGGTAGAAACGATCGGGTCATAATACGGAGTGGGATTGCCACAAAAAAAAAACAAAAAAAAAAACCACAAAACACACAAAAAAAAAAACAACAAAATAAAACCCCAAAAAAAAACCAAACAAAAAAACAAAACAAAAAACAAAAAAAAAAACAAATAAAAAATCCAAACCCCACACCTCAAAAACCCAAACAAAAAAACCACATAAAAAACAACCAAAATCGCGATCACATCGGAGAAACTGAGAACTTCTTGAGAATACTCATCACAAGCCCTTTCAATGACGTCGATTCGGTTCGCCGTCATATCATCGTAATTAGAGGAGTATCTCGAAGTTTGATCAAGATTGAATGTTACGACTTCTTTTCCAACACGAAGAGTTAATTCTCCTTCGTAAACATCAATCAAAAGGCAGTCCGGTTTTCAGTTCGGATCTCCCGAGAATTAGGGGTACTCGGGGATCGGCATCAAAGTCTACGACTACAAAGTCGGCCGGGAATTGAAACTTCCCTACTTTTACGTAGACATCTTCAACAATACCGATCGGTTGGCTAATTGAACGGTCTGCAAGTTCAAGAGTCATACAAGTAAGAGTGAGCTCCGGAAGAGAAAGTTTTTCCCACACGGATAATGGCATGAGATTTATGCTAGCGCCAAGATCGGCCAAGGTTAAGCACTCATCCATTCTGGGAAAATCACACGGTATGAGAAATTTGCCGGGGTCTCCAAGTTTTTCGGGTAACTTTTTGAGGAGAACTGACTCGCGCGAACTTACACCTTATTATATATAAATAAACACAGACATCTATAAATATAAAACAAGGATCAGGACCCACAAAATCAAGAAAACCGGAAGCAGTATAGAGCGTTCCCGGGTCGTTATGTCCCAACGAGGCTGAGATGGAAAATCGAGAGACGATTGATGATTGGTGTTTAAATATACAAGGAATGATTGGGAATAAAACTAAACACTGAAGTGAGGCAAATGACTCAAAGATAAAAAAGGAAAGAAACTAGAAACACGAGTCAAGCTAGCAAAGGGCAAAAACACAAAAACTTTTACACTAAGGCACAAATAAGCTAATCTAAATCTAAATAAGCAAATTAAGCATACAATTAAGCTAAATTAACAAGAGAAACACAACAGTACTAACAACAGTACTACCAGTATTAACTACCAGTATTAACTTAAAGTTAGTACTGCTAGTTATAAGTTAGTACTGTTAGCCTTAACAGAACACAATTAAAACAGGAATAAGCAAAATAATCTAAACAGGAGGTTAATACAAAATAAGCACTTAAAGTATAAGAAAAAGCAACAGAGATGGACTATAATTGATAAATAAGCTAGAAAACTAAAACTGATTAACTCTTAAAGTAATTTTGAAAAGGGACAAAATAAGTTCTACTGAAAACAGTACACTAAAATAAGCTTAATCTACTCTAAAAAGCTGAAGAAATCTTAAACAAGCTGAAATAATAAGCTGATAAGCTAAAATTACCTACCAGTACTAACAGTTTTAACTGACAGTACTAACTTGGAGTTAGTACTGCTAGTGTTAGTTAGTACTGCTACTTTGAACTCAAGAAAATTGGACTAGCCTGTACTAACTTGGGAGTTAGTAACTGGTGTGTTATGTTATGTTGTTCCAAAGTGACCTAGCTCAGTATTAACACTTAGAGTTAGTAACTGTAGTAGTTGAAGTTAGTACTGTCCTAAAAATGAACTAGCGTTACTAATGTGGTTCGTACAGGGGTTTGTTTTAAAACCGCATTTAACATTTCCAAATCATTTTAGATCCAAAATTATTAAAACAGATTATCAATTAACAAAGTAAAAAACTTATAGCAATTTTCAATCCATAATACGCACTCAAATAAGAATGAATTGTCTAGCAGTATAAACTTAAAACAGCAGTTCTACTGAAAGTAAGAAATAAATAAGAAAAGAGAGCTAGACTTACAAACCTTGCTCTTAAACAGGGTTAAACAATGAAGCTTACAAGCTCTAGCTTGCTTAAAGCAAGCTAGTGAGAGTCCATAAGGCCCAAACAGAACTGGCTTATCATCCATATATAAGCTGAGGTATATTTGAAGTGTTTCGGTGTGATATTCTCTTAAAATACTTAACTTTTTTCAGTTCACTTAGTTTAAATAGTTGTAAACAAGTGATTGAGAGCTTTGAACATAAAACAACTTAAATTAGAACTTAACATTTTGGATTATAAAGTGACTTTAAAACTCAACTAGGAATTAAAACGTGAAAGTGTTACAAGCTGAAGTAAGAAAAACTGTAAACAATGAAATGAGCTAAGTAAGTTTTAAAAACTAAAAAACTAGATTTAAGAAGATTCTATTGCCTCAAAGGCTTACAAGAAGCTCTATATATAGTCGAAGTATTGGACTTCCATCTTGTGCTTCTTTGGAGAGATAAAACCAAGTGTGCTAGTTGTGTGAGGAGAGACTAAAGCAAATCCCAGCCTTTGATTTCTTTTGAGCTTCTTTGGAGACAATCTCAGCCATCGAAGTGCTTTGGGAATGGAGAGGGATTGCCAACATGGACTTTATAAAGCTGGGGGGTTAGTAGGGTGGATGATGGAGTGTTGCAGGGGAAGTATGGGAGCAAAAACAAGGTGCGGGCTGGTTTTGGTATTGGCGGGAGAAAAGTTATACAAGTTGGGTTGTGACAGAGAGGGTGTAGATGCATAGGGAATGTTTGGCTTGTTGTACAGAAAGCCCCTCTACATCTTTCTTCTTTTCATTTCCTTTTTCCCCTTTCTTTCTTTTATAAATGAACTTTTCCAAATTTGCATAATCAGCCCTTGTCTTTGTTTCCTTAATATAACTTAGAGGTTTGGCATTTTTGACCCCTCAAGTTACATTTTTCTTTGCTTTTTCTTCTCGGAGTTGTCTTGACTTTGATTGGGCTTCGATTTCACACACTTTTCCATCTGTGTCGGTTTTGTCGTTTTTGCTTGGATTTGTCTTTCTTGTGAGATATCGTTCTCTTGACAATACAAATTGCAAACATACAAATACAATGTATTTTTGGGTATGTTTTTATTCTTTTAAAGTTGCTTTAAAAGGAAAATGGTATGTTATTAAAACATAACAAAATCCCCCAACTAAGATGATGCGAGTCCACCACGCAATGCTATGAGTAAGCACTCGAGGACCCAAAAAAATCTCAAATCCCTTCGACTAATAACTTGGAAAAGTAGCCAAGCGTTTATCAAAGGGAATAAAAGAATCAATAGCCTCGACAAGTCCCGGCTCTCACCAATTTTTATATTTACACAACTACTCTAAAATTTTTTTTTTTTTTTTTTTTTTTTTTTTCATACATGTTTGACTTCCTTTATTTATCAACAATGGGATCATAGAATGAGAAATGTTCGTAGAATAATCCACGGACGTCCTGACGGATAATTTCATCGTCCCCGATTTTTTCACAAGTCCCAAGCTAAGCAATTAAACAAGATCATTGTCGATATAAGTTTAGATGTTAAGCCCTCATACTTATGACTTGTGAACTTTTTACTCCCAACATGGATATATGATTTGAATGTTGGTTTTTGTTTGTGCTCCGCTATCAACCATAGATCAACCTTATTTTCATAGTCATAATCGATGGATCACGACTCAAAGCAACAAACTGATTAGGCATTGTAAACTTGATTTTAAACCACAGAACTTTTTGCAACATATTTATCATTTTTCATTAAGTTCTTAAAGTAGGAATGTGTGCTTAGTTTGAACACCTACCTAGGCCTCGCTCCCTAGTAGGATATCACAACCAACGACCGGTGTTCTTAGTTTGAAAACCCACCCCGTTGCTAGCGTAGTGGGAAATCACATCAACACCTTCTTCCTAATATGGCTAAGGATCGGTGTCTTAGTTTGAACCCTCACCTAGACCTTTCTTCCAAGTGAGATATCACAACACACCAAATCCCTAGAAGTAAAGACGTCTTAGTTTGAAACCCCACCTGGGTTAGCGGAGTGGGTATCACGACACATTTTTACTAGCTCCATACTGAATCAAATGTATACTCATTGTAATAATTACAATATTCGTGCATTTTTGCATTCATACTTCATTCATGCTTCTTTGGCATTTTATCTTTCAAAACCTTGCTTTTAAAGACTCAAGTTACAAATTTGAAGCTTTTTCTGAAATTTCGATTGACTTAGCTGAACAAGCACGTATGATTAGGTGGATTAGAAGCTTATGGAGAAAAAGAACACTAGTTATTCATATAAGTTTTGAGACTAATCTTGCTTAACACATAAACTTATATTTAACTCTATCATTTCTTGTTCTTCACCTTTTTAAAATTCAAAGCAATAGAATTCGTGAAAGCTCGGCCTGAAGGAACTAGCTAGGGCTCAATACGCCCGATCGAGTCAAAAAGAAATTCTCATTCTACCAAGAACGGTAAAACTGTGATAAAACACTTATTTTATTTTTGAAAAGTTTTTAAATTTTTTTCATTTTTTTTTTTGTTGGTATTTTGCAAAAATCTTTTGGACAATACGGGGAGTTACGTGGTAACAATGCTGCAGGGCAACAAACAAATCGAAGAAACCCCCAAAATGTACTAAACATCGTCTCGATGTTTTGAAGGATACTACGTTATCTAGGCTGTTTATGAGTATTTTGCCAAATATAAAACGTTAGTCGATATAGATTAGGTATGGGATCCCAAAATGAAGCTGAGGATTTGAAGCTCGAGTGATCGAATAGACAAAACCGAGAGCCTTCACAATCCGGGCAATCCTGGACAATAAACAACAACAACACGAAACACGGGTGATAGAAAAGACAAGCTATCTCACACAAAAACAATTTATTCTACAATTACAAACTACGATAGCGATGGGTTGCTCCACGAAGCTGCTTGTTTAAGGTCGCTATGCTTGACCCGTTCACCTGAATATATTGGACATTAGGAATGTTTGGAGATCCGGGATTAACAATTGTGGTCCGTTCCTCCAAAGTAGTGCTTAACACGATGACATTCACTTTGAATTGGACGTTGTTGAGATAGCTCAACAGTGCCGTAAGGAAAGACTTGAGTGATGGTGAATGGTCCACTCCAACGGGATTTTAGTTTGCCCGAGAAAATCTTTAATCTGGAATTAAAGAGGAGGACTCGATCGCCGATGTTGAAAACACGGTTTTTGATCTTGGAGTATGGAGCCTCTTTGTTTAGGCCTTATAGATAATGGAGATTCATAGGGCATGATCACGAAGTTCATTAAGTTCATTGAGTGAACTTTTTGTGATCACCTGTAATTACTGGATCCGAAGTTTGCTTGCTTTAAGGCCCAATAGGCTTTGTGCTCAAGCTCGATCGGAAGATGGCATGCCTTTCCATACACAAGCTTGTAAGGAGTACACCCGATGGGCGTTTTGTAAGCTGTGCGGAAGGCCCATAGTGCATCATCTAGTTTGTCCGAACCAGGCAAGCCGGTTTTCACTATGTTCCTTTCAAGGATACTTTTCAAACCACGATTTGACACTCGACTTGCCCACTTGTTGTGGATGATACGCGTGAGAGAGTGAGTGACTCCATATTTTCTGCATGACCTTTGCAAATTGGTCATTGCAGAAATGAGTTCCACGATCACTTATGATAGCTTCGAGGGGCACCAAATCTGGCGAAGAGAGATTTTAGGAATTTGCAAACGACTTGGATCATTGGTGGGGAGCGCTTAGCTTAACCATTTGACAAGTAGTCAACGGGCCACGCCAGAAATATATATGTTCCCTCGTGAAGACGTGAACGGCCATAAAGTCAATGCCCCAAACGTCAAAGATTTCACAACTTGATGGTGTTTTGTGGCATCTCATTACCGTTGCGAAGTTTTTCATTGCCGTTGGCACGAGTCCAAGTTTTTGACAACTCGTGGGCATCCTTGTAAATGGTGGGCCAAAAAGAAGCGGAATCAAAGATCTTTTTGGCGGTTAGGTTTGCACCATGATGTCCCCGAGTGGTCCATTGTGGCAGCCCTTGAGGAATTAGCGAGAGCTTTCCCCCCCCCCCCTGCCGTGCCACATCGCTGTATCCACTTGATCCGCACAAATTTTAATCAAGAAGGGTCATCCCAAAAAAATGTTTTCACGTCCGTGGAAGAACTTATTTTTCTGTTGGGTTGACATACCCTCACAACGTAGTTACCGCGTGGTAATTTGCAAGTCGGCAAACCACAGGGTACTAGAATCACACGAAAAGTCACCATACTTACGTTCGAGATGATATGTTTCATTAAACTCTTTTGGGTCTGAGAGTTTTCATACGGGGTTTTCTAATCGGGACAGATGATCGGCTGCGAGGTTCTCGGCTCCTTTTGTGTCAAGAACTTTAAAGTCAAATTCTTGGAGGAGGAGAACCCATCGGAGCAATCTCGCTTTAGCATCCTTTTTGGCAAAGAGATACTTGAGAGCGGAATGGTCCGTATGCACTATGCTTTTGTTCATGATAAGATAAGACCGGAATTTTTCGAATGCATACACCACGGCTAACATTTCCTTTTCCGTCGTGGTGTAATTAGATTCAGCCTCGGTCATTGTCTTGCTAGCATAATGGATAGGCCGAAAGTGTTTTTCATGACGTTGCCCCAAAACTGCCCCTATGGCGTAATCACTTGCATCGCACATAAGTTCGAATGGTAGATCCCAGTTTGGGGCAATCAAGATCGGAGCTTCCGTAAGTTTATTCTTTAACGTTTGGAAAGCTTGGATGCATTCATTAGAGAAGATGAATGGAGTATTCTTCTCGAGAAGATGAGTCATAGGTCGGGATATTTTGGAAAAATCCTTTATGAATCTCCGGTAAAAACCGGCATGACCAAGAAAACTTCTAACTCCTTTTGAAGTGGGAGGGATGAGGTATTTTGGCAATGACATCTATTGGGCTTTTCTACCTCAATCCAATTTTTAGAAATTTTTTGGCCTCCCCCCACTCCAGGACAATGCCTTCTTTGACCAATAAAATGGCTCTTCTCCCAGTTAAGACATCTTTGGTGTCTTCACATCTTTGAACATTTTCTCAAGACGGGAGAGGCAATTTCAAAGAATTCCAAAGTCCGAGAAGTCATCCATGAAGACTTCCATTGTCTTTTCAACATGTCATGAAAGATGGGGGGGGGGCCAACATACACCTTTGGACTGTGGCCAGGTCATGCATAAGCCGAAAGGCATTGCGACGGTAGGCAAACGTTCGTAAGGGAACAAGTTAAAATGTGGTCTATTCTGTCACGAGGGTCATGGAATTTGGAAATACCCGGAGATCCATCAAGGAAACAATAGTACTCGTTTCAGACTAAATCTCTCGAGCATTAGATCCATAAACGGAGTGGAAGTGGTCTATAGGGTGGTTTTCATTAAAATTGCGGTAGTCATGCTACGCACCCGGTAACCAATCGTGTTGGGGATAATCATTTTCTTATTTTGAAACCACGGTAAATCCACCCTTTTGGGCACACAATGTAACGGTGACCCATGGACAATCGGGGAATGGGATAAATCAATCCTGCGTCAAGAAGTTTTTCGATTCTTTCTTGATGACATACTGGCTTTTTGGATTAACCTTCTCGATGCTGAACTGCAGGTTTATAGTCCTCTTCTTAGAATTTTGTGGGTATCGAAATTCCGGGTTAATACCTGAATGTCGGATAATTTCCATAGCGATGATCGCTTGGGGACTTAAGAACCTTGATCAGAGCGGTTTTTCCCCAAACTTAATTCTTTAGCTATTATGTATGTAACTTGTTGTCATCTTCCAAGAATCGTATTCAAGATGAGGGAGGTAAGTCTTTGAGTTCGACCTCTGGCGGTTATCATTTCGAAGATTTAACAGGCTTTGGTTTCACAAAGTTTGATTTCTTCTGGGTTCTCTGGTGAACTTATCTCCTGTTTTGGAATGGAGTCGGTGGTTCATTGTTCAAGAATGCTTTCTAGGATGAGAATGTCCCGTGGGATCATAATAAGTTGGAATCAACTTCCGGTGAAGTTGTATAATCATCTACAGCAAGAAAGGCATATGCTTCCTCGAACAGTAGACAGTCACTTCTACAAATGGAGTTAGGTCGGAGATGAATAGAACAATAGGATCAAAGACGGAGAAGGATTTCCGTATTGCTACCGAATTAGAAAACTAAGACCTCTTGCGAGTATTCTGCAATAGCCCATATCAAGTCGTCAATCGTTGCGTATATTGATTGAAATATGCCGTTGTACCTCGAAGTGTGATCTAGTTTGAAAGTTGGCTCTTTGCAACCGAAGGGTTATTTTCACCCTCGATGACATCAGATTAATGCACGACTAGTTTTCAGAAAACACCTCCCGAGAATTAGAGGTACTCGGGGGTCTGGCTCAAATTCAACAACCACAAAATCGGCTGGAAATTGGAACTTTCCTACCAACACACGGACGTCTTTGGCGACTACCAATTGGTGTAGCGGATTTGACGGTCCGCTAGCTCTAGCGTATGCTGTTGTGTAAGCTCGGAAAGAGAGCGATTCCTTCACACGGAATCGGCATAAGATGATGCTTGCACGAGATCGGCCAAGGCATTGCATGTGTTATGCCAGAAAATTCATGGCTAAGGAATCTGCGGGGTTCCAAGTTTTTTAGGCAACTTGTTTAGATGCGCGAGCAAGTTTCGTTCAATTTTGCCATTTCACTCAATTTCTCTTTGTTTCCGATTAAGGCTTTTAAAGTTGAGGCGAATTTAGGCATAAGAGTCAAAGCATCCAAAAAGCTAATTTCGAAATTCATATCTTTGAAGATTTCATAGAATTTCTCAATTTGTTCGTTAGCTTTTTCCTTGCGCCTTTCATCATTTCTTCTTGATGGAAATGGAATTGATGCTTTAGGAATTGGAGTTTCAACAGGAGAAACTTTTGGCTCAGGATTTGGTTTACCAGACTGAATTTGAACAACAGGAGGTTGGACGTCTTCGGTGCTTCCGTTATCAGCAGGAGGCATTGTGTCCTTTGTCACCTCGGTGTCATGACTAACTGTTTTTGGTCCTTGGATGGTAACACCACTTCGGGTAGTGATACCTTTTAAATCTTCCTTTGGGTTGGTAACAGTGTTACCAGGAAGAGTTCCAGAACCGGAAGTAGAAGCTGTATTAGCAGTAACAAATTTTGAAAGCATGTCAGTCAAATTTGCCATTTGGGATTGCAGGTTTTGACCTTGGTTTTGCATGTTTCTCAACACTGCATCATTGGCTGTGACATATCTTTCAAAATCTGTTTTTGAACACGTGTGTCTGAGGAGTAGGTCTTGATGAGCTATGTTGATTGACCGGAGCATAAATTCTGACCTTGGTTGAAATTGTTTCCTCTGTTTTGATTGAAGTTATTTCCTCGATTGAAATTGTTTTGACTATTTGCATGAGGATTCTGAACGGGAGGAAAACCAGGAGGTCGAATTTGATTTGAGATCATCGGAGGTCGATAACAGAATTTGATTGTTGAAATTGGCCCGCGCGTTGGGACACTAATCTTGGTATTGTCATGAAATGTTGCTATTAGTGGCTGGACAGTTTTGATAAAAATGACCTCCCCCACAAGTTACACAACTTTGTTCAACCGCTTTTACGGGGGCGGAAGCTGGGGTTTGGTTCTTTCTGTCGAGAATCAATGCCCGAACCATGTCTTTGAGTTCAGCAACATCAGATGAGATTGCTGGGGTGGAAGAGCTTGTACTCATTTTAGCTACAACAGCTTTGTTTCTTGATTGACGTACCTTAGACTTGCTCTCGATGATTTTTAAACATTCTCGAGGCATTTTGTCTAAGAAGTTACCACCAGCAGCAGAGTTCAATGAATCTTGATCAATTGAGTTTAGGGCATTATAGAATGTATCGAGTTGATGCAATTCTGAAAACCCATGATGAGGGCATCCCCTTAAAAGATCATTGAAACGATCCCAAGCCTCACAAAACGTCTCATCAAATTTGCTGAAAAATCTCGTTGATTTCATTTCTGAGATTTGTCGTTTTAGAGGGAGGAAGAATTTGTTAATAAATTTCGTAACAAGATCATCCCATTTTCAATCGACAGGGGGTTCCTTTTTCAGCCATATCCGGGTTCCCCTTCGAGAGATAATGGGAAAGCATAAGTTTAACGACGTATTCTGGTACGTTTCGGAATCTTCATCGTAGAAGTGTTCTTGTGAAATAACGGATGTGAGCATGTGGGGTCTTCTTTATCATTTTCAAAAAAAATGCTTGTTTTGGACAAGATTCAGATAGGACCAGGTTGGATTTCAAAATTATTCGCGGTGATTTCCGGAATAACGATCGCATCCTCGTAACCCTCGGTGGGTGCTTCGAGCAATTGCGCCATAGTACGATTATCAGCCATCGTAACTATGGGAGGATTATCAAGTTTCTCAAGGTTGGATGATTCAACAGAAGTTTGTTGGACTTGCCGTTGTCGATGTTTACGGGCTTGAGAACGAGTGCGCATGCACAAAATAGAAATATAAAAAGAAAATTTACACTACAATTGTTAAAACCTAATTGTAGGCTTCATAGATCGTTTTGCCCATCTAGGATATAATAACATTGAATGATATAAAGCACAACGGAATAACAAATAACATCAATGTTATGAACAAGGTTTTTATTCATAAACTATATCCCCAAGATAAAATGATCCTTGAGGCTAAACTAACTAATACACTATTCGACTTTAATCAGTCGACTATGCTATCTAGATAACTAACTACTAATAAGCTAACTATTAGACTCTCATTGGAGAGATCTAACTATGATTGATATAAAACTATTCACCCTACCTCTCTTTATATACTAGAGAGGCTAGGGTTTACAAGAAAACCTAGCTTTGATAAGAA
Source organism: Tanacetum coccineum (assembly GCA_026074375.1). Taxonomy (NCBI): domain Eukaryota; kingdom Viridiplantae; phylum Streptophyta; class Magnoliopsida; order Asterales; family Asteraceae; genus Tanacetum; species Tanacetum coccineum. Next base: position 13,977 of record BQNB010027677.1, read on the forward strand.
GCTAACTTAATATTGCACATTAAGTCCTTGTTGTTTCATCATTCTTCTTTTCCTCATATGTGGTTTTGTAATCATCACATCTCAAATCCCAACACAGATTATCAAACTTAATCATTAAGCACAAAGAGACAGTGTTAAGCTAAAATAAGCAAGAAATAAGCAAAATTAAGCAATTAATAAGCTAGAAACTAGACACAAAAATGTAAAGAGAAAACTTACATAAGCCTTAGCTAAACAAAGGCATAAAAGGCTCAAAGAGCTTGTCTACTAGCTCTGGCTTATTATAAATAAGCCAGTATAAGTCCATATGAGCTTTTCCAAAGCTAGCTCATCTTCCTTAAGTCCATAGTCCAAAAGCAAAGGTACTTATAGCTGATTTTAAGGTTTGAGTATGTTAAAGGCTTATTTAAGCTCAATCTTAGCTTAGAGACTAAGATAGCTTGTAGAGAGCTTATCAAAGCTTATGGAACAGTAGCATACATATTTGAGGATATGAGAGCTTAAAAATGAAAACAGCTTATGAAAATTTTAAAATGAAAATTTTATTAATACTAAAAACAAGTTACAAAGTTTGATAAAAGATGATTACAAATGCTTAAAAGAAAATTACATTTAAAAACTAAAAGCTCTTAAAAATTACATGGAAAAAGAAAATTGAGAAGATAGATCCCCTCCTGAGTGAGTGAGAAGGCCTTTATATAACTGTCAAGGGAAGCTTCTAGGTCCTTAGCCTCTGCACACGCTCCTTTCAATCCTGGCCTTCAATCATTACCAATCATTGGAAGCTCAATTTTATCCGTAGGATCACTCCTTAGCTCACACGGATTGCCAGCGTGGCAATCCGTGATTGTGACACCTTGTGCTTCTTTTGTGAGTACATAAGCAAAAGCATCTGCGACGGTAGGCGAACATTCCGTTTCATGGAACGTAGAATGTTGTCTTTTCTTGAGCTGAGGGTCAGTATGGGATTTGAATAGTAACCGAGAAACCATCGAGAAAACAATAGTACTCGTTTCCTGCTAATCCCTCGAGCATTTGATCCATAAACGGTAGTGGAAAGTGGTCTTTACGGGTGGCTTCATTTAACTTTCGGTAGTCAATGCATACATGCTACCCTGTAACTAATCGAGTAGGGATTAACTCGTTTTCATCGTTTTCAACAACGGTAAAGCTACCTTTTTTCGGTACGCAATGTACGGGGCTTACCCAAGGACTATCCGAGATCGGGTAAATTAATCCGGCGTCAAGAAGTTTTTCAACCTCCTTTTTGATGACATCGTGGATTTTTGGATTCACCCGTCTTTGGTGTTGAACCTCCGGTTTATAGTCCTCTTCCATAAGAATTTTGTGAGTATAAAATTCTGGGTTAATACCCTTGATGTCGGAGAGTTTCCAAGCGATGGCTCGCTTGTGTGACTTCAAAACCTTTATGAGAGCGGCTTTTTCCTTGACACTTAAATCTTTAGCGATTATGACGGGCAACTTGTTGTCACCTTCCAAAAATGCGTATTCGAGATGAGGAGGTAAGTCCTTGAGTTCGACTTTGGGAGGTTCATCAATTGAAGATTTATCAGTTTTAGTTTCACAAACTTTAAGTTCTTTTTGTATTTTAGGCAAATAGTTTCCTTGAGTGGGAGGGGGTAATGATGGATCATCATTGAGAAATGATTCAAGAATAAGGATATCCCCCTCCGGGTCATAGTAAGGGTTATCAACTTTCGGTGAAGTTGGATCATCTTCAAGAGCAAGGAACGTCGACCTCCTCGAGTAGAAAATCACTATCCCCGAAGGGAGTGAGAGTCGGAGAAGATGTAGAAATGATCGGGTCATAATATGGAGTGGGATTGCCACTCGCGATCACATCGGAGAAACCGAGAACTTCTTGAGAATACTCTTTACAAGCCATTTCAATGACGTCAATTCAGTTCGCCGTCATATCATCGTAATTAGAAGAGTATCTCGAAGTTTGGTCAAGATTGAATGTTACAGCTTCTTTTCCAACACGAAGAGTTAATTCTCCTTCGAACACATCAATCAAAGCACATCCGGTCTTTAAGAAGGATCTCCCAAGAATTAGGGGAACTCGGGGATCGGCATCAAAGTCTACGACTACAAAGTCGGCCGGGAAATTGAACTTTCCTACTTTTAGGTAGACATCTTCGGCGATACCGATCGGTTGGGTAATCGAACGGTCTGCAAGTTCAAGAGTGAATGTTACGGCTTCTTTTCCAACACGAAGAGTTAATTCTCCTTCATACACATCAATCAAAGCACGTCCGGTCTTTAAGAAGGATCTCCCGAGAATTAGGGGGACTCGGGGATCGGCATCAAAGTCTACGACTACAAAGTCGGCCGGGAATTTGAACTTTCCTACTTTTAGGTAGACATCTTCGGCGATACCGATCGGTTGGGTAATCGAACGGTCCGCAAGTTCAAGAGTCATACAAGTAGGAGTGAGCTCCGGAAGAGAAAGCTTTTTCCACACGGATAATGGCATGAGATTTATGCTAGCGCCAAGATCGGCCAAGGCTAAGCACTCTTCCATTCCGGGAAAATCACACGGTATGAGAAATTTGCCGGGTCTCCAAGTTTTTTGGGTAACTTGTTGAGGATAACCGCCAAACAATGCTCATTCAAAGGAGTTCTAGCCATTTCACTTAATTTTTCTTTGTTTCCAATTAAAGCTTTAAGAGTCGAGGCAAATTTTGGCATAAGAATCAAAGCATCCGTGAGGCTAATTTCGAAACTCAAATCTTTAAAGATTTCATAGAATTTCTCAATTTGATCGTTAGCTTTTTCACGGCGCCTTTCATCATTACGTCTTGAAGGATACGGAATTGACGGTTTCTAATTAGGCATCGGAGTACTAACGGGAGTAACAACGGGCTCAGAATTTGGTACTTGGGGTTGAACTTGAACAACCGAAGGTTGGACGTCTTTGGTGCTTCCGTTATTAGTAGGAGGCACCGTGTCCTTTGTCACCTCGGTTTTACGTACTACTACTTTAGGAGGAGAAGAAGAAGTAGTAAGAATCGTGGGTCCTTGATAAGCAACACCGCTTCGGGTGGTAATACCCTTCAAGTCTACCTTCGGGTTAGTGATGGTATTACTAGGGAGTGTCCCTGAACCTGAAGTAGAAGCGCTATTGGAATTCACGAATTTGGAAAGCATGTCCGTTAAATTGGTCATTTGATTTTGCAAGTTTTGGTTTTGGTCTTGCATGTTTGTGTAACCGAAAGAAAACCGAGAGGTCAAATTTTGATTACGCAATCGTGGCTTCGGTAACCGCTCGTAATTTCCTTGATTGAAATTAGCAGTTGCGGCTTGGGAAACATATTCTTGAATATTGTCACGATAAACGTTGCCATCGGTGGCGGGACAATTTCGGTAAGAATGAGCACCACCGCAAGTAACACAACTTTCCTCGACCGCTTTCACGGGAGCGGGAGCTTGGGATTTCTTATCGAGAAGTAAAGCTTTCACCATATCTTTAAGTTCGGCAACATCGGGAGAGATACCGGGGGTAGAACTGCTCGCACTCACTTTGGCAACAACCGGTTTGTTATGTGAATTACGAACTTTGGATTTGCTCTCGATGATTCTTAGGCAATCACGAGGCATTTTATCCAAAAAGTTACCACCCGCGGCGGAATTCAACGAATCTTGATCATTAGAGTTCAAAGCATTATAGAAAGTATCGAGTTGATGTAATTCCGAAAATCCATGATGTGGGCATGCCCGAAGAAGATCGTTGAATCGGTCCCATGCCTCGTAAAAAGTTTCATCAAATCGTTGTTGAAATCTCGTGATTTCATTTCGAAGATTTGTTGTTTTGGAAGGAGGGAAGAATTTGTTGATGAATTTCGAAACAAGATCATCCCATGTAAGAATCGATCGAGGGGGTTCTTTTTCAAGCCAAATCCGGGCGGCACCCTCGAGAGAAAATAGGAAAAGCATAAGCTTAACCGACGTACTCGGGACGTTCGGGAACTTCATCGTAGAAGTGATCTTGTTGAAATAACGGATGTGAGCATGAGGGTCTTCTTTGTCATGTCCGAAAAATTGTTTGTTTTGAACGAGGGTAAGCAAACCGTGCTTAAGCTCAAAGTTGTCCGCGGTGATCTCGGGAACAACGATGGCATCCTCGTAACCCTCGGTGGGTGCTTCGAGCAATTGAGCCATAGTACGATTATCGTCCTATCATAAACTACGGGAGGACTTGAATTTCCAATTGGTTTCCACAAGAATTGAAATGGTTTTTCACCAAAAAGTCGGGTCCGATCTTGTTTGTTGTTGACGGTTAGAATTACGAGATTGAGAACGAGTGCGCATGCACTAAAATGTAAAAAGAAAATTTATACTATTTTTTTTTTTTTTTTTTTTTTGGTTTTTCAACAATGTATTCACAATAAATTTTAATAACGGACAATGAGATAAGACACTTAAACCTAATAATCAACTCGCTTCTCGTAACTCTTCGAAGAGAAAAATGCACAAAGGAGCGGAGGAGTAGGAAAGGCAAGCTATTAAAAATATTTCTCTTTTAGGGTCGTAGTTCCTAGGAACAACCTCCTTATACGCCCTTATAGTTTGGTTTTAATTCTAAAGTGTGAGCCTACCTCCGAGAGACACAACAAGGAAAGTTTTTTGATCTTTGGTTCGAACTTATTTAAAGATAATACTACTACATACCTACCAGTAGAAACTAATAAATACAAATATACCTAACACATACATATATGTAAAATAGTTCATCTTGAGAACAATAAAGGGATGTTTTCCCGGCTGTTTGATTATCTAATTTTATTTAGGGTTATGCTAATGACAACCGATAAAACCCTTTTTATGATCCTTCAATAATCAGAATATAAATATGTTGCAACTCGACTCATGTAGCCATGTACAGTAATATGTAGAAGCATATCCAAACACCCCAAAAGGCCAAATAGCATTCTTTATTTTTTTATAATTTGATATGGGTTACTTGAATTTAGTTTATATGATGATTCTTAATTTTGTTAATCATCAAAATGTGACGATCACATTTGACTTTTTTCAGTCAAGTTTGCTACTTTTTTTGGAAAATAATTGATATAATATGGTTGATAAGTTATATTGTTCGACATTTGAATGCAACAGATACCACCCGAAGTCCTTAGGCATTTTGAGCAGAAAAAATCAAAGACTGTCATACTTAAAGACCTTACAAGAAGAGTTTGGCATGTGGATATAAAGCAAGAGAGCATCAGCTGAAGTACAGATGGCTCAAAAAGGCTTGCTTTTGTTATTAGTTTACCGACTTCAAAACGGTTGTGGCTTTTGTTTTTTTAATTCAAGGTTGTTTGACGTTGTGCAAACACATGCATAGTTATTTGGCAATTCTATTAAGACTTTCTTTCTTGATTCCTACCTATCTTGATTCTTAGAGATCAATTCACGGAATATGCACAAAAAAATGTGTCTCTGTATCAATTTCGGAATGGAACCTTTGACTACAAAAGCTGCTGCAAATCCCATGGCAATGAGCTTGCCACTGCTTTGAGAAAGGTATTTAACCTTGTTAGGTATGAACCTTTTGTGCCATGACAGTGCTTCAACAAGAGTGACCAGTTAAACCAAACACCCCTTTAAAAACTAATTTTAACTTTTTAACTTGATTCAAACTGTTTTAAGCAAAATGGCCAAGAGGGACTTTTCTAGCTTAAAAATAAGCTAGCAAAAGGATCCTTATGGCTTAGTGGCTTATACCACTAAGAAGAATGGCCAAAAAACTACAATAAGCAACAAAGAAAAAGCATTTTGAAATTCAAATAAGCACTTAAAAAGCTTCATGAAAAGGCTATCTCACACTGACTCAACACTTAGACAAATTTTTGATAACTTTTGCAATCTTAACAAAACCATCCTTTTGAGCTTAAAAATAAGCACACAAACAGATCCTTATGATTATATAACCTACAAACAGATTGAGATTTGACCTTAAAGAACAATAATCAACACTCAAAAAGGAGTTTAAAATTCACAATAAGCCACAATAAGCATTTGAAAAAGCATTTTCTTATTTTTTTCTACACTTAGCACTTTTGACAGTTTTGGTAAAAACTTAAAACAACAATTGCAGGCTTTAGAGCATTGTTTCTAACCTCTTTTACCACATTCATAAACACAAAAACAACACAAAAACAACATAAAAACAACAATAAGCTAAAGCACAATCAAATAAGCAACTAAAATAAGCTATAACTTAACAGATTCAAACAATGAACTCTTGAAACCTTAATTTTGAGTTTTAATACTTAAAAACTTTTAACAACTGAATTTTATGATGATTTCAAGTTAAACTAAGGTGACCTAAAAGACTTAACTCATTTTGACCCGTTTTGACCTTCAAAATCAGTTAAACCAAACACCCCTTTAAAAACTAATTTTAACTTTTTAACTTGATTCAAATTGTTTTAAGCAAAAAGGCCAAGAGGGACTTTTCTAGCTTAAAAATAAGCTAGCAAAAGGATCCTTATGGCTTAGTGGCTTATACCACTAAGAAGAATGGCCAAAAAGCTACAATAAGCAACAAAGAAAAAGCATTTTGAAATTCAAATAAGCACTTAAAAAGCTTCATGAAAAGGCTATCTCATACTGACTCAACACTTAGACAAATTTTTGATAACTTTTGCAATCTTAACAAAACCACACTTTTGAGCTTAAAAATAAGCACACAAACAGATCCTTATGATTATATAACCTACAAACAGATTGAGATTTGACCTCAAAGAACAATAATCAACACTCAAAAAGGAGTTTGAAATTCACAATAAGCCACAATAAGCATTTGAAAAAGCATTTTCTTAAATTTTTTCAATTCTTAGCAAATACTTGACAGTTTTGGCAAAAACTCAAAACAACAATGCAGGCTTTTAGACTATTATTCTAACATGTTTTTAACACTTGCACAAACATAAAAACATCACAAATCAACAATAAGCAAGAGCACAATCAAATAAGCAACTAAAATAAGCTATAACCTAACAGATTCAAGCAATGAACTCTTAAAACCTTAAATGTGAGATTTAACACTTAAAAACTTTAACAAACTGAATTTTATAACTAAAATTACCTAATCAAAGTTGACTCAAAAGCAAAAAGCAGGTTTTGACCCATGAAATCAGTTAACCCAAACACCCCTTTAAAAACTTAAAATGCATTTTTTACTTGCAAACTCAAAATTTTTATGAACAACCCTTTAAGACCACACATCTAACAAACATAATAAGTAATATTAAGCATATTTAAACAACTAATAAGCAATCAAATAAGCTAAAACAGATGGTGCAAGTAGATAAGCTATTTAAGACAGATTTCAAAGAAAACTTGCACAAATGAAATTTTAAACTACAACTAAGCATTCATAAGCATTAGACATCATAACAAAGCACAAATAAGCAAATAAGAACAGGCAATAAGTAACAATAAGCAGTAAAACAGTAAATAAGCCTAAAAAGTAAAAATGAAAACTTACAAACACCCTTGCTCAAAACAGGGTAAATAATCAAATCTACAAGCTCTAGCTTGTCAAAAGACAAACTAGTGAGGTTTATAAGCTCTTCCCAAGCTAGCTTATCATCCAAAGAAGCTGAGGTGTTTTAAGGGGTGGATCTTTTTAGTATTTTTTTAGATTTTTATGATTAAAACAGGAAATAAAGAGATTAAACAGTAAACTAAGGCTTGATTCAAGAAACAAAAAGCTTAGTGAAGCTTTTAGGTAAGATCTACAAGTTGTTTCATAGCTTTTCAAGACTTGACAACTTATATAAAATGATCAAACATAGTATCTTAAAAACACAAACCTCAAACTTTTCATTAAAAACTTAAACTTTTACAAGGAATTTGAAATAGATAATAACTTTAAAAACTTAAATGAAAGTACATTAAAAAGAGACTAAAAACATAGAACAACTACTAAAAAAACTCCTCACTACAAGGGTTAAGCCCTCTATTTATAGGCCGGATAGAAGGACCTAGATCCTTGGCTTGGTTTTCTTGTGTGAGAGGAAAAGCAGCATCAATCTTGGCCCTTGATTATATTTGTGCTTCTTTTTATCAATCATGGCCCTTGATTATTGCCACGCAATCATTCCTCAATGATTTCTTTTGGATTGCCAACGTATCAGAGCAAAACGTCATCCCTTGCATCATTCTTGGCTTCTAGAAGGGGTTTTAAGTGGGTTTAACCTCGGGGTAAGTGTAATTTTGGGGATGGAGTGTGAACAGTAACAATGGGGGTGTGAGCTAGAAAATAGGTTTGTTCTATTTGTTGGTGCATGGTGAGAGTTTGGTGATATGGCACAAATGGTCCTTCCATTTTATATGAGTATATGTATTAAAGGTCCTTGGAGGTACAATTTTGGTCCTTTTAGTTTATAATTGTTTGCACCGTTAATCCTTAAAGGACTAACGGGGGTGTTATAAAGGGTAACAGGTATAGTGTTGGGCTTGGTGTTTGGGCCGGTTATAAAAAGGAATGGTTTGGGCTTTTTATTAAGGTTTAAGGATTATAAGATATAAGTGGGTTGTCCCGGGACCACTAGGTGGGTACAGGTGGGCCCACTTTTGGCAGTTTAGGTTTTCGGGTTCGGTTTTCGATGCTCTTTTCAAATCCACTTCCCGGGGTTAACTTTGACTTGATTTGACTTTAACTTTTTGTTGACTTTTGGCTTCGACTTGACTTTTCTTTCACGCTCTTTCTGTTCTCGTGCTCGGTTTTGTCGATTTGGCTTCTATTTTTGTCCTTTTCTTAGATATCCATTACATGCATAATACAAATACAAAACATACAAATACAATGTATTTTTGGTACATTTTTAGTCATTTAAGTCCGGTTTTAGTGGTCAAAGATATGTGTAATTAAACACATACCAGTGGGCTTATGTGTTCGCGGCATAACATGCGAGGAATTAAAGAAGTAATAAAATAAAAGTCTAAAATTAGTTAGACGTCGTAGGAAATAAGATAGGTGCAATAAGAATTTAAGTGTGACCCTTACTAGAGACTTAGGAGGAAGTAAGTCTTAGACGTTAGGAGCATAGGTCGAAAGATATAAGTTGGAATTTATAAGCCAAAGGTATTGAATTTTTCAAGTGGCATATAGTCCTTGATGAGAAATTAACTAAAGAGTAGTAATGAAAGCAAGGTATTATAATGGAAAGGATAAAAAGAAATGTCAAGATGACTACGCTAAATAAAAAAGTATTAACTAATGTTAAATTACGTCAAACCAAGATAATGCAATTTCTCAAGTGACATGTTGTTCTTGTTGAAAATTTAGAAAAAAATGAATGGGAACGTAATGATATAGAGGAAAAGTTACTAAAATGATAGAATCAGAAATGGTAAATGTCACCTAGTAAACGCATGAAATAAAAGAAAGCGAGGAGCATAATCTCTTTTTAAAAGCATTAGATGCAACATGAACAAACAGCTCTACAAAAACTAAATATAAGTTGTTCTGCTAATGATCCCTCTTTCTTATTCTTCTTAATTTCCCAAAGACTAAAATAACATACATAACTAAATTAAAACGACCAACTTAATATACCGTGCATCTAATAAGAGTAATAATAATGGTCAAGTTATAAGAGCATATGCAGGGGCGGACCCACATTAGTGTCGGGTGTGGCACGGGCTACACCCTATTTTCGGTCACGAAGTGCAAATTTTTTTTGAAAATCGTCGTTTCTTGGTATGTGTAACCCCCAAAAAAATTATTCGCTACTTTCGCTTTTTAAGATAAAAAATTAGTTAGTGTAATAATTTTTTATAGTACACCTTTTATGTTTATTTACCTATCCCACATCGGTGGGATGAGTAAACTTTGGAGCACTCTATTGGGTATAAATAGAGGCCTAATTCCATAGGTTTAACACACATCAAATCAATAAGTATTATTGATTTCTAACATATGAAGTACACATTTGAACATGTGATATTTCAGGCAGCTTGTTAATGTTAATGCTAAGCGTGTCAAACACGTGCTAGTGTTTCCTTGCTGGCGATCTAATAAGTCTTTTTGTTATTTTATTGTTTTATTTAATTCTTGTTTATAATAGTGTCGTATTTATTTTTCTGTTATTCATTTACTGTTAATTATATTTATTATAATCTGGATTTTTTAGTAAAAGTGTATCCGTTTCCTTACATTAATAGTATGATTATTTGCTTATTTTTATTTAACGTTTCTTATAGAATGGGCAGGGGCGGACCCACATTGGTGCCGGGTGTGGCACGGGCTACACCCTATTTTCGGTCACGGAGTGCAAATTTTTTTCGAAAATCGTCGTTTCTTGATATGTGCAACCCCCAAAAATAATTATTCGCTACTTTCGCTTTTTATGATAAAAAATTAGTTAGCGTAATAATTTTTTATGGTGCACCTTTTATGTTTATTTACCTATCCCACATCGGTGGGATGAGTAAACGTTGGAGCACTCTATTGTGTATAAATAGAGGCTCAATTCCATAGGTTTAACACACATCAAATCAATAAGTATTATTGATTTCTAACATATGAAGTACACATTTGAAAATGTGATATTTCAGGCAGTTTGTTAATGTTAATGCTAAGCGTGTCAAACACGTGCTAGTGTTTCCTTGCTGGCGATCTAATAAGTCTTTTTTATTATTTTATTGTTTTATTTAATTCTTGTTTATAATAGTGTCGGTATTTATTTTTCTGTTATTCATTTACTGTTAATTATATTTATCATAATCTGGATTTTTTTAATAAAAGTGTAACCGTTTCCTTACATTAATAGGTTAAATGAGAAAATAAGCTTAAAATATTAAATGAGAAAGTACCTTTGTCCTTTGCTAAAACAAGGACTTAAGTGCTCTTTAGAGCTTGTCTACAAGCTCCAGCTTATCAGAGATAAGCTGGTAAAGTCCCTATAAGCCCATCCATTTTTGGCTTATCATGTAAATTTAGCTTAATATGATTTTTGAGGTAATTTTAAGTGAAATTCTTATTCAGTTAAGCTTTAGTAGGCTTAACTGAATGAGAGCAAGCTTAAGAGTAATAGAGAGCTTATTGAGCTTATTAGCTTAAATCTAAACACATTTTAAAGGAGTTTGCATAAAAATTAAGACGAATTCAATATAAATATAAAAGTAAACGCAGATTTTAATTAAATGAATAAAAAGAGTACAAGCTTTAAAAAGGAAAATACAAAGATAAAAAGACAATAATGTGTGAAAAATTTGTTAAGAAATATATGTTATGATTTATGTTTTCTAGTTTAGGCTTTATATAGGGCTTAACTAAGGTTAAGGAACTCTAGTTAAGTTAACTAGGGTTAAGTTAAAGGAAAATATCTAAAAGATATTTTTGATAAATATCTAACAAATATCTAAAAAAATATCTAACAAATATCTAAAAAAAATATCTAGGGTTATTTAGGGCATATTTTGTGATTTGTGATTTCCGGGTTCGCCTAAACGCGTTTTATTGCGAAACGTAAACGTTTTAGGTAACGGACAAAAATAAAATATAAAAAGTTGATTACCACTTTCCTAAAAGTAGTATATGGCTTGCTTGACGAATACTTTAATTCGTTTGGTGTCCGTTTACATTAATCGTTGATTTTTAGTTTACGCGATTTAACCTGATACTTAATATTAAAAGCGAACGCGTACGAAAAAAAAATAACTCGTAAAATAGATGACGTCGAAAATGACCTGAAAATACAGAATGTTACATTGGCCCATTAACTTGGGTCTGGGTTGGCCCAATAAGATGCTTATGTCTTCGGCTTTAGTTTTTTGCGCTCTTTCCAATTCCGTGCTTGGTTTTGTTCGTTTTGGCTTCGTTTTTGTCCTTTAGTGAATATTCGATACCTGCACATCATAAATCACAAAACACACAAATACAATGCATTTTTTTGATAGATTTTGGTCATTTTAGGCTCGTTTTTATAGGTAAAAGGTATGTGTAATTAAGTACATACCAAAATCTCCCATACTAAACTATTGTTGTGTCCTCACGCAATGCCATAAGTAAACACTTTAGAAAACTAGGAGTCTTAATCCCCCTCGACTAATTACCTCGAAAAGTAGCTAAGTGTTCATCTTAAGAAATTAAGAACTCAATAGCTTTGTAAAGCCCCGTTTTGACCATTTTATAAATCTACACTAATTACCACACATATTTTTTTTCCTTTTTTTCTTTTTCTAACTAGAATGTCAAGACTTTCGTTATTTTCATAACCTTTAGGGTCATAGAACAAGAAGCACTTTAATCCTAAAATGCCCAAAAGGATAAATTCATCATCCTCGATTTTTCACTTGTCCCAAACCAAGCTTAAAAACAAAATCACCGTTAAATATAAGTTAAGATGCTAACACTACTCATACTTGTAACTTGTGAAACTTTTTACTCCCAAGAATTATTATATCTTAGGTGAATTTGCTTATTTCAAATTTCAACCATGGATCAACCTTTTTAAGAAAATTGTAATTTTTCTATGCTTCACGTTTCACCCAAGAATTATGAGTTTGAAGGCGAGATCATTCCATGTAGCGACTTTCTTCTCGGCACATCCCAGCCGAGACCGGCTTAGGTGACAGGCTTTTGACACCCCACAGAGAATAGTATCGGAACTCACGGACCTTCGGTTTCAAAAACTATTAGGCTTCCCGTTAAATAAACAATTCATTTAGAAAAACCACAACTTAAAACGAAATAGTCTTAGTTCAAAAGCATATTTAAATTTAAGAAAAATAGTTTTTCTCTATATTTATTAAATCACATATATTACACTTAGTATAATTATACATCCTTTAAACGAAGGAAATCCTCGACCTTTTTGAAGGCTTCAACATCGGTTGTGAGCCGGCAAGAGGCATTAAACTTTTTTTAGCCCACAGTTTTTGTTATTATTATTATTACCTCATCATTTTTTTACACTTTATATTATCATGATATAGAGAAAATTTCTTTTTAGAAAATTTAAGTATAAATTTGAACTAAGACTAAATAAATTATTGTTATTGACTACATAAAAAGAAAATTGTTGATTTAAGTTTAATTTTTAAAAAGAGCATGTATTATTAGTCCGGTTAGAAGCTTCGGGGAGGAAAAGCCACAAATTACACTTTTGAGCTCTTAAGATTTCCAACTAATCCTTATTTAGCATCTAACTCATAATTAACTCTATCATTTCTCGTTCTTTGCAAATTTAAAATCTTTAATAAAAAGATCCGCGAATGCTTAGTCAAATAAACTAGCTTAGTCAAGTTTATAATGGTTAAGGGACAAAGCTCAGAGCTCAACACGCTCGATCGAGTCAAAATTTATTCTTATTCTACCCAGCAGGAAAGTCAAACATTGTGACAAAACACTTATTTTATTTTTGGAAAATTTTAATTTTTTTCATTTTTTTAGTATTTTGATGGTAAAAACGGGATTACGTAAAAACAACGGCTGCAGGCATGATAAGATTTCATTCGATGCCATAGCAAAATATCAGATTTCATACATTAGGTCACATATGTTTTAAATGTCATAATTTTCACTTACGTTTTTAATAAAAAAAGCTTAATACTACCAAAAGGTGACGTAAGTTTTATAGATAAAAAAGTTGCATTGAATTAAAATTAAAACACATAAAATGATAATGTAATACTAAAGGGTTTTAGATAACCTTTGATGATGTAATATGGGAAACCAACACAATCCAAACCTCTTGTTTGATTGTAAACAAGATTGCAGGATTCTTGAAACCCCTAATTTCCAAGTAACCCTAATTTTCCTTTTTCTTTGCTTAACTCTTGTAAAGGCTTAACCAAGCCTTAAATCTTTCTTGGTAGGTCTTAGATATGATGTAGGAATATGAGTAAGTGTTGTAAATAAAATTTTGTATGGATTTGGTGGTGGTTTGATGTTGGCCATGGGTTTTAGAGAGACAAAGGGAGTATATGGTGAAGTTTTTCTTTGCAAATGAGAAGTGTGTGAGTTTACTTACTAGTGCAAGCTTTTTATAGTCATAAGACTAGTCAAAGAAACACAATGAGAAAATTAAGGAGTCTTTGCAGTCAAGGACTTGTGAAACGTCGTTAGATTTTAATGACTTGGTTCCCTAAAATAGAAATCATCTCATGAAATTTAGGGAATGAATTGACTAGCTAATATCTTATTTGCAAAATGAAAGTATTACTTGCCTAGTATAAGTTGGTAACTTTAAACATATTGTATAATTTTGTAAAGTGTATGTATTGGTTTATTTATTTCATGGTAAATTCGGCTCAAGTGATGAATGTAGGTAAAGTTTTATAAAACTTTGAGCATTTGTTATAAACATAAGTATTTGTTGAAGCGTAGATTAATTTGTTGGTTCCGTATGCTTAAACGTAATTTATCGCGAAACGTAAAGATTTTACCAATAATCAATAAAAAAAATAAAACATAATAAGTAAATTATTACTTTAGTAATAATAATAAAATGATTTCTTGACGTAAACTTAAATTCGTTTGGTATCCGTTTACGCTAATTGTTGATTTTTAGTTTACGCGATTTAACTATATAATAAGAATTAAAGTAAACGCATACGAGAATAAATAAATAATAATAATTAGTGAAATATATGACGTCGTAAATGACCTGAAAATACGGAAATGTTACAGTCTCCTCCGGTTAGAAGAGCCTTGTCCTCAAGGCTCAGGTTGCAACACCTGAAGGAGGTACGGTTTCAGAGAAGAGATGCGGATATTTCTTCCGGAATTGGTCTTCATGTTCCCAGGTATACTCAGCTCCTTGCCGAGAGTTCCAACGAACTTTGACTAATGGGATTCTTCTTCGCTTTAGCTTTTTCACATCTCGTTCTACGATCTCAATAGGCTCTTCGACAAATCGCAGATTTTCATCAATCTCGATCTCATCCAAAGGCACCTGAACATCTGGCTCAGCCAAACATTTCTTGAGGTTAGACACATGAAACGTGTCGTGAACACAGCTTAGTTCCTGGGGTAACTTCAGCCGATAAGCTACCGGTCCAACACACTCTACTATTTCAAACGGTCCCACATATCGTGGTGCCAGCTTTCCTTTCTTACCAAATCGTACCACTCCCTTCCATGGAGATACCTTAAGTAACACTCGGTCTCCAACTTTGAATTCAAGAGGCTTACGCCTCTTATCAGCATAGCTTTTCTGGCGACTCCTTGCCGTTTTCAACCTTTCCTTAATCTGAAAAATCTTTTCTGTCGTTTCTTGTACAAGTTCTGGTCCAATAAGCTGACTTTCTCCAACTTCAGTCCATATCACGGGGGATCTACATTTTCGCCCGTACAGAGCCTCGAATGGTGCGCATTTAACGCTCGTGTGGTAACTGTTATTATAAGAAAACTCAACCAATGGAAGATGAGTATCCCAACTGCCACCAAAATCCATAACACAAGCTCGAAGCATATCTTCCAGCGTCTGAATAGTACGCTCACTCTGACCATCGGTCTCAGGGTGGTAAGCCGTACTCATGTGTAGTTTTGTACCCAACGCTTCCTGAAGAGCTTGCCATAAGTGTGACGCGAATCGACCATCACGGTCTGAAATGATTGACACTGGCACACCATGTCTTGCTACGATTTCGTTGATATAAATCCTTGCCAGCTTCTTCGTTTTGTAATCTTCACGAATGGGTAAGAAGTGAGCCGACTTGGTCAATCTATCCACTATGACCCAAATCGCATCATACCCACTGCTGCTTCTAGGCAACTTTGTGACTAAGTCCATTGTTATCTTCTCCCATTTCCACTCAGGGATTTATAGGTTGTTGAAGATTCTGAGGGTTTTTGATGTTCTGCTTTATTCTTAGTGACAGTAAGACACTTGCTAACGTACTCAGCAATGTCTCTCTTCATACCAGGCCACCAATACAAGTCTCTCAGATCATGATACATCTTATCCGCACCCGGATGTATTGAATATCTAGAAGTATGAGCTTCATCCATGATCAGTTTCCTTACACCACCAACTGATGGAATCTAGATACGATCAAAGAAGTAAATTCCACCATCATCTCGTCGTTCAAAGTGTTTTTCTAATCCTCTTAGCCATTCAGCTGGAGCTTTGAGATCCTTGGAAGCTTCGCCCTGTGCTTCCAAAATCTTAGTCTTAAGTCCAGAATGAATAGTAATACTCATAGCACGTACTCGCCTTGGCTTGAGCCTTTCTTTTCTACTCAAGGCATCTGCCACCACATTTGCCTTGCCCGGGTGGTATTTGATCTCACACTCGTAGTCACTGAGTAGCTCGATCCACCGCCTTTGGCGCATATTCAAATCTTTCTGGTCAAATATGTACTAGAGACTCTTGTGGTCAGTGTAGATAACACTTTTCGTCCCATAAAGATAATGTCTCCAGATTTTAAGGGCGAACACCACCGCACCCAATTCCAGGTCGTGGGTGGTATAATTTTTCTCATGCTTCTTTAACTGTCTTGACGCATACGCTATCACTTTGCCCCGCTGCATCAGCACGCACCCAAAACCTTGTTTCGATGCATCACAATAGACCACAAAGTCGTCTGGTCCATCGGGGAGTGCTAACACTGGAGCATTGCATAGCTTCTCCTTTAGAATGCGGAAAGCTTCATCTTGTTCATCGCCCCACACATATGTCTTATTCTTTTGAGTCAACAGGGTGAGGGGCTTTGCAATCTTGGAGAAATTCTCAATAAATCTCCGGTAGTAACCCGCCAAGCCTAAAAATGAACGGATTTCAGTTGACGATTCAGGAATCTTCCAGTTCTTGACCGACTCAACCTTGCTAGGATCCACGTGGATACCATCACGGTTGACCACATGTCCTAGGAACTGGACCTCTTTCAACCAAAACTCGCACTTTGAAAATTTGGCATATAACTTCTCCTTCTTGAGTAAGTCTAGAATCGTCTTCAGGTGGACTTCATGTTCTTCTTCTGATTTTGAGTAGATTAAGATGTCGTCAATGAACACAATTACGAATTTGTCTAAATATGGTTTGCAGACGCGGTTCATTAAGTCCATAAATATTGCTGGTGGTTTGTTAGCCCAATGGCATAAAATCAAAACAAAAAAACAAAAAAAAAAAAAAAACAAATTGTGAACTCAAAGTTGACCATATGGGTTCTTATAACGTGGTTTTCGGTATTCTTCTTCCATCTCTTAAACTGATGATATCCTGAACGAAGAATCTATCTTGAAGCAAACAACACGCACCTTGTAATTGTCAAACAATGTCATAATTCTTAGGGTGTACGATAACGGTTCTTTATTGGATCAATTGTTTATTTAGTTCCCTGTAGTCAATACACATTCTCATTGAACCGTCCTTCTTCTTGACAAAAAGCATGGGTGCTCCCCATGGTGAGTGACTTGGTCGAATAAAACCCTTCTCTTGAAGTTCTTTAAGCTGGTTCGACAGTTCTAACATTTCTGAAAGGGCTAATCGGTATGGCGATTTAACAACTGGCGACGCGCCTGGAATAAGATCGATGCTAAATTATATCTCTCGCACAGGAGGTAAACCTGAACACGATTCATATGGAAATTCTCATGGGAGTGTCGGACAACTGAATGTCATCAAGTTCTTTTCATCAGCCTTGAATACCGCAAGTGATCAGGTTTCTTTTTCCAGGGCCTCGCGCCTTGGACTTCAAGAAAATCGCCATTCAGTAGAGGAATACGGACAATCATTTTTCCTAACAATCTATGACAAATCGTGGTATGGTCTACCCAATCACTTGCAAAAAGACATCAAAACATTCCTAGTCGGGTCGGGAGTATGGTCAATTTTTGATCACGTGATTAAGCAAGGACAAAGGTACACATCGTAATATTGTGTTTGGTACTAACCACCTTTCAAATCTGCTAACTCTACTTCATAACTAGTATTTAAAGCGGTTGGCGGCAATATCAATAAAGGTGTAAAACGAGAAGATACAAAATCTTCTCAGCACCCAGAATCAAAGATGAAAACAAGCGTAGTAATCATTAAGAAGAACATACCCGTGGAACTACATTCGGTTTTGCTGTGGTTTTTCCAACACCACGTTAAGCTCTCACACGAGCTCCCTTATTATTTCTGGTTCCCTGCCTTAGACAATTGTTCTTAACGAAGTCCTTTCTCACCATACCCAAACAGCCGCATTCTGCAGGAAATCATTACATGCACCTGGAAGTATAGCTCTACAATCCTTCTCCAGATGACCAGTTCTTTGGCACTTCTGACACTTTGGAGGGCATCGCCCACTATGGTGAAAGTTGCAACGGTTACACCTTTGGTAGATTCCCAGCATAACCCTCTATTCTACAGTTGTATTCTGTGGTGGTATTCCTATTTCCTTTTTATTGCTGTCACAATTCTGGTAGTCCATACCTGATGAAGAGGGGCGAAAAAATGGTGAGAAAAGGGAGAAGGGGGAAAGGGAAGAAAAGGAGGAAGGAAGAAAGGAAAGACGAAAAAAGGGGGAATAAAAGAAACCTTGCTCAACCAGTTCATGGGCCATGTTGATGGCATCATGCAGAGTTGCAGGCTTAGAAGAAGTGATGTTTTCCTTTGATTCTTTCAGGAACCCCGGTTTAACTTTCATTCTTATTCTTTTTAGTGGGCACAAATTTAGGGGAACTCAAGGCCAACTCATGGAAACGATTGTTGTATGCCTCGATGTCATCTCCTTTCAGAGTCAGAGTCCAGAGCTCTTGCTCCATCCTTTGGATTTTAGTTGCTGGGCAGTATTCTGTAGTCACCATCGTCTTGAATTCAGTCTAGGGAATACGGTTAGCATTGACGAGCCCTAGAGTGTGCACATTCCCATTCCACCATGTTAACGCACGACCCTCGAAAGTACTAGCAGCACATAAACATTATCTACTTCAGCAAACTTGCTTAACCTTTTTAATCCAACGACTGTAACCAACAAACACCATCAGTTCCATTTAAAAGTGTAGGTTTTCCATTTATAAAAGTTTGTGCGGAAAACGTGCACATTCATAGTTCCTCCAGCATTCCCAGGGTTTCCTCCTGAACTTCCAGCACTATCTAGATTAGCCCTAGACTTTTCGTATTCTTCAATAGCTTTAGCCACACGCTTTTCCACCAACCTCTTAATAGATTTCTTCTTAAATCTTCTGAGCGGCATGATTCTGTCAACAATACAAGTACAAAATCTGGTAAGAATTAGTAAGAGTACATTGAGTCAGCTAGAAGATAGACGTAAAGGATCAAAATTAACCAAGTATTATATATAAAACAATATAATACAACAATGATAATTAGAAAAGTGAGTAATGATCGAAGAATACGCGCGCGGATATCGGATAAGCGATGAAGGATTCTGTATTTTGAAAAAGAAAGGAAAATCTTTTAAAATTTTTGGTTATAGACTAGGTTTTGAAAATGACCCAGTTTCCTATAACCTTAGCTCTGGATACCAATCTGTAACACCCCCAAATTCTGGTATGCAGCGGAACGGTAACAATGGGATGCTACATCAAAGTACAACAATCAAGATATAGGAAACGACCTTAATGGATGTTTAAGATAAGATTTCATTCGATGCCATAGCAAAATATTAGAGTTCATACATTAGGTCACATATGTTTTAAAAGTCATAAACATTTCCACATACGTTCTTAATTAAACAAAAGCTTCGTAATACTAAAAGATGACATAAGTTTTTATAAGATAAAGTTATTGAATTTTAAATAACACGAATCCATTTTCAATGATCATCCATCACGGCTCCCATCCAAGCTTATACCTTAGGACCTGAAATTAAACATGCTAAAAGTCAACACAAAGGTTGAGTGAATTCATAGGTTTGTCTGTAAAAGTGTGGATCACAAGATTTAAGTGAAAGTAGACTATGAAACAAATTCAGTAGTCCAAAAACATGTATTATTGCACTAAGCTCATGACCCCAAAGCCTTAACTGTCTGTCTGCCCCAGAGATAGGTATGGGGGGGGGGGGTGGGGGGGGGTTGTCTGCCAAAACAGCCTTCTCTAATGGTAAATGCACCATGATCAACTTGTGACCATAAATTCCGGTGGGGATTGTTAGTCCCGATAGATCTATCCACAACACTAGCGCTCACTATAATAGCAATTGACGGTTCATGATATTAAGGGATAAAGATGGCCTAGTGGATAACGTAGGCAATAATAATCAGGGCAATAGATCTGGATAGTCATACAGTTTAGAACACATGTGTCTGTAGTAAAACAAGCATGCAATTTCACCCCGTAGAGTTTGTAAAACAAGTAGATAGAAATGGGGCTATGAACTCACCTCGAGTGAATGGTAATCAACAAGTATTCACAATAGAAAATGCGTCACGCTTATGATCGAATGCAACATAATTCAATATAGGTCGTATAAGTACTAAACGCTTTGATTATTTACAGGTCGTATAGCTCATCATACTATCGTTCGGGCTATCATAATTAAAAGGTCATGTAGTGACGTATGAGGAGCTAGGACACTTTAAATCGTAAATCCAACAACTCGTCGGTATGCCACCCCGAAGATTGCCTCATTATGAACTCCTAGTAATAGAATACTTTGATAACTAATACCACATATAATTCTATAATAGCTACATCACCATCTAATCGTTTTAGTGGGAAATCATATATAAAGTAACAAATGTTTATAGTATACTAAAGTAAAACTGGCGTAACTTTTCTCGTTTTTAAGTCCTATTCTTCGTTTCTTACGTCACTACAAAGCCATCGTATTAAAATGAGTTATCAAAATATAACATTTTCAAAATCTGAGTTTTCTGGTGAATAGTTATTTTTACTGTTCATAACAGTTATATATTTATTTTTATAGATTTAGTTATCGTAAATCTCGTAAATGTCGTAACTTATTCGTTTTAACTCCGTTTTTAGCGATTCTTTCGAGCACGTCTTCGTATTTAAAAGTTTTATTGATTTATTGATGTTTTAAAAGTATAAGTTTCTATGGTGAATAGTAACTTTTATAAAAATAGTTTTATAAAAGTATATATTTAACGTAAACTTGAAACTCTATCCTTTTTCGTTATAATTTGGTTTTTGAGTTTCTTATCATTTGGAACGTCATGAGGCGTACTATCTTTAACACATGGTAGGGCTTGTGACAAGGTCGAACCAAACCAGCCCCTTTATAGTACTTAACATATCCCATTTTATAACTTGTTTTATATACCTTTTAACTTAATAATTTACCACAAGTTTTCTAAGACTTATTATATACTTGTATTACCTATAATAGAGTCCAATATCCATTATTTCATGATATCATCAACCTCATAACATATGTAAAAATGTTCAAAACCATGATCACAAGTAGAAATATGTTTTACATGTTTAAAAGTATCCTAAATGGTGATATTGCTAAATAGAACATATAAACACATAAAATGATAACTGTAAAGACATAAAGGGTTTTAGATAACCTTATGGTGATGTATGATGATGACCAACACAATCTAAGCCCTTGTTTAGATTACAAACCCTAGCTTGCAACACTTGAAAACCCTAATTTCCAAGTAAACCCTAATTTTCCTTTTTCTTTGCTTAACTCTTGTAAAGGCTTAACCAAGCCTTAAATCTTTCTTGGTAGGTCTTAGATATGATGTAGGAATATGAGTAAGTGTTGTAAATAAAATTTGTGTATTGCTTAGGGGAGGTTTGATGTTGGACCGTAGGGTTTTTAGAGAGACAAAGGGAGTATATGGTTGAGAGTTTTTTCTTGACAAAGAGAAGTTGTGTGAGTTTACTACTAGTCAAGCCTTTTTATAGTCCTAAGACAAGTCAAAGAAAACACAAGAGAAGAATTAGGAGTCTTTGGTCAAGACTTGTGAATAGTTCTTTGAGGTTTTAATGACTTGTTTCCCCTAAAATGAATCATCCATGAAATTAAGGGAATGAATTGACTAGCTAATATCTTATTGCAAAAAATGAAAAGTATACTTTGCCTAGTATAAGTTGGTAAACTTTAAACATATTGAATAATTTTTGTAAGTGTATTAATTAGTATTTTTATTTCATGGTATATTCGCTCAAGTGATGATCGTAGGGTAAAGTTTATAAAACTTTGAGCTTTTTGTTATAACATAAGTATTGTTATGAAGCGTACTTTAATTTTGTTGGTTTCGGGTATGCTTAAACGTAATTTATCGCGAAACGTAAACAATTTACGTAACCAATAAAAAAAATATAAAAAAGTTGATTATTACTTTCGTAAAAATAATATATTGCTCGCTTGACGAAAACTTTAATTCGTTTGGTGTCCGTTTACGCTAATTGATAATTTATAGCTTACGCGATTTAACTTAACTAATAAAATTAAAAGTAAACACGTACGAGAAAAAAAAATAAAAAAACATAATTAGTGAAATATATGACGTCGTAAATGACCTGAAAATACGTAAATGTTACACTTTCCACTTGATGTGTGTAAGGTTTCCTTGCCATCTTTCCAGACATACAAGATACGCATTTTTCAAAAGCCCTAAGGTCAGTTGAATTGAGAAGTCCATCATGTTGCAACTTCTCAATGCATTTCTTGCTAATGTGTCCAAGACGACAATGCCATAAGAGAAGAGAGGTCGCCAAGTCCTAGCTTGGCTCTTTTGTTGCTTACAACATATATAAAACTATCATTTGCATAAGAATTAGACAAATCAATTTCAAAAATACCATCCCTTGGGATAGCACTAAAATAAACCATGTTATTCCTAGAAACTTAAATTGTATTATTCATGAAGCGGTTAATAAAACCATCTTCGTACAAACGTGAAACTGAAATTACTCCTCTAGTAATAGAGGGAGCATAATGACAATTGTTTAAAACAATCTCTAATCCACTCGGGAGACATAAATAAAAAACGCTAATTGCTTCAACAGCTTCACGTTGACCATTGCCCACGTACAAGCTAAGAGCCCCCGGCTTCAGTTTCCTACTTGCCCTTAGACCCTGCATTGTATTACAAATATGAGTACCACAACTAGTGTCATAGATACATGATCTATTAAAGAAAGTATTGAGTTCTATAGTGAAGATACCTGAACCACTAGCTCCTGAAGCTGTGTTCTTTTTCTTCAGCAACTCGGCTAAGTACTGAGGACAGTTCCTCTTCTATGACCGTGATCCTCCCCACACTCAAGACGATAGAGTTCTTGGATAGATTTTCCCTCTTGGGTGGAGGGGGAATCTTGGGCTTGAGAGCATACGCGAGCTTATTTTTCCCCTTCCCTTGATTTTGTCCCCTAGCAGCGAGTTGGGGTTGCTGTTTCTTGTGCTTATTGTTCCCTTTCTGGACCTTACCTGCTCGAATAGCATGAAGAGCAGGTGCGTTGTTTTTAGGCAGAGTTTTCTCATGGAGCTTTAGCATAGCATGCAACTCATTAATTGTCTTCCCCATGCTGTGCATGTTGTAATTCTGCACAAAACTGTCAAATTCCTTGCGCAGTGAGATCAAAATGAGACTCACTCCAAGGTTAAGTGACACGGGGTGCCCCAAATGCTCTAGATTGTCTATATAGCCCTTCATTTTCAAAACGTACGAGCTAACAGACTGCCCTTCTTCCTATTTTTTTTTTTGGGTGCCCCCCAAAGAGTGAAATTTCTCGCACAAGTCCTAAAGGAAGCTCCTGCTCTGCTTGCTGGGCAAACAGAGTTTTTAACTCCTGTAACATCTCATAAGCATGAAGGTTTTCTAGATTTCGTTGGATCTCTGGTTCCATGTCATAGAGAATGAGTCCCACAACCTCATTTAGATTCTTAAATCCAAGCAGTATGACTGCATGATTCAGGAGCAACTAGCTGACCCTCTGGAGCTACAGAGCAGGAGTAAGTTGGCTGCTCGAGATAATTCAACTTATCCTCAATTGATAGTATAATCCTAAGTTGTTGATACCAATCAATAAAGTTGGGTCCAATCATTTTTTGTTTCTCAAAGAAACCCTTGAAGACCGAATTGTTAGCTGATGAGGTTGTCATCTACAATTAGAAAAAGTTCAAATATTAGTATTGTCGATAATTAAATTCTTAAAAGAATTAACTACCCTATTAATGACTAATAAGACTAAGATCCAACTTGACCTCCCACTTATTACCGGAGGTCTGACCAACGTGTAAACAAGTAGGGCAAGAGGTAAGCGACGAGCGTTAATCGCATGGGATGCAACTCTTAGATTTATGAGACTAATGACATTAGTAACTCTTATAGTAATGTCAAAAGCATATTTGGTCTCATCTTATGCCTCGGGTCCGAGGTCTAACCAGGTAACTCGATTTAAGTTCACCAAAAAAGAATGTGCGAAAATTAACAAAGGTCTGACCAATGGAAAAAATTCGCCACAGATTGGAAAGGCCCTGAGGTCTCACCAGAGAAGACAATCCAAATGCACGTGTTCTAGTTTTGGCTGGCATAGACTTAAAATTTTACATAAGGGTATACACATAAATGTGACAAAATCGTGTACAAGAAGCATGCAAACCAACTTGTAGCACAAAGTTAAGAAAACATTTTGTTAACCTTTTTGGTATAGACAGTCCGATTTGTCAAATGTTCTCGTAGCTCCATTTTTGGACTGCACAAAGAACGGAGAAACATGTCAGCGCAAAGCGTAATATCAAAACCTGAATTCTTTTGGGAACCTTAGGTTACACCCGCCTTAAACTTCTCTATAGTTTTTCCAACATGGATGAGCCATACTTCTCCAATTGACTAATGTGCTATTATATGTTAAGATACCCCTTTTGTTAACATTAGTTGTATAGTATGGCCAATATGGTGGAAATTCAAATTGATCAATGATCGTAGGTCAATATATATATATATATATATATATATCTAATATATATATATAATATATATATAATATATATATAAGATATATACATATAGGGAATTCGCAAGAAACCAACTCACGAAAAACATAAATTTTGAATATCGACTTCAAAGGGTGACCCCTACTTAGTCGTTTCCCGTCCTTTTTTTGTTCTAACGAGGCCGTGATTGAAACTTAGGAGTTTGACGTTTGTGATAGGGATATTGAAAGATTAAGATTTTTGATTTTGATTCTAATTCTACTATGTAATAATTCCTAAAAGCAATGCAAAGGAAAGCAATAAATAAGCGAAACACAAATCAAACACGAAAAACGTTTACATAGAAGAATTAAATAACGCAACCTAAAAACCTAAAACTTCAAATTTTAACCCTAGCAAAGCAAATTTAATTTTAAACAATCCTAAATGATAAAAGAAAATTAAAAAAAATATATTTTTTTGACTTTTATTTAATTTATTATGAATTAAAAACTCTTTTAATCTAAAAATATTATTAAAAAATACTAAACTAATTTAGAAAATTCTAAAAAATTAAAGGAAAATACTTTAAACAGTTTAACACTTAAGAAAAATAAAATTAACTAAACAGCTTATCCAAATAAGCTGGAAATAAGCTTATAAAAGCTGTTAGCTAAAAAGGGAAAAAAGTCAAATATAATGAATGCGCAAAGAAAGAAATGGAAAAAGACCCCAAGGATATGAGTAGTGAGGTGTGGGGTTAAATGCGTGTGAGTGTGAAGGGAGAGGTCTTAGGTTCGAACCTGGACCTATCCTTTTTAAAAAAAAACTTTTTGCTAAAACTTAAAAAGCACAAGAGAATAAGCAACTTTTGTAAATGGACTTTTTGCAGAAACTTAAAATAAGCCAGAAATAAGCAAATGAAATGGAATAGTTTTAACTTAAAAACCTTAAGGCTTAAAAATCTAAACTGTCTTTGGCTAAAAGCTTCTATAAACTTAAGCTAAAACCTATTAAGCTTCTAAACCCTTGACATACAGTTAATAAGCAAATATAAATCCAGAATAAGCAATCTAATAAGCAGGGAAAGCTTAAAGTTCAAATGAGCTTTTGGCTAAACTACCAACCAAACAGACCAAAAAGAACTTTTCAAGCTTAGTTTTAAGCTACTATATCAATAAGCTAGACCTCAAAAGCTCAAAACAGATTAAGCTTATACTATAAGCTACTTGAGCAAATGACTTTCAGACCCTAAAACAAACCCTAGGTGCCAATTGCATCAGCAAAGGCAGTAGTAACTGAGTTACTACTGTTGTTGCCCATCTATTTTCTAGCAATCTTTTTAGAACCTATAATTAGAAGTTAGGATTTAGTTTTAATCATCTAAGTAGTACTCCATTAGTTTAGTATAAATAATCATTAGATTTCATTTTAAGCTTTTAGCATAGCTTATTTGAACCTGCAAAAGTAGTGTAGTAGCATTTTAGATTTATAGCTTATTACTCTTTGATTTCTAAGTTCTAGTTGTATTGATCAAAATCCTTATATCTAGGTTTAGTCAAAACTCATATTAGAGCTTATTTACAAAATTTTAGTTTCTAGGGTTTAGATTTAAAGAAGTTAGCTTATTAGGAAGAGCTTAATTCAGTTATAAGCTGAACCTTTCACTTTTTACAATCAAATTTCTAGTTAATCTTGTTAACATTTAGCTTATTTCTTTCTAGATATCCCTAGTACACATCTTGAGCTCCATTTATCTACTTTTGGTTTTCATTCTCATCTAGAAATAAGCTGGTAATAAGCTAAAGTCTAAAAAGTTAGGAAAAAGTTTAGTTTCTGTGTTAAGCATTAATCTCCCCTGGTGCAAAGGGGAGATTTTAAGCCCTCTTTTCTTAGCTTTTAAGTGTGCATAAGTCTTAAGTTTTGGCTTATTTTGAGAGCCCATAAGCTCCTTAATAAGCCCTCTAAGTTTCAGTACTTAAGAAGTCCCTTAGATAGCTTATTTTTAAGCCACAACTTGCCTTTTGACTGTTTTAGCTTAGTGTTAGTGTAGGGATTGCTTATTTTCGTTCTTGGCTTATTCAGCTTATGTCATAAGCTCATTTGATTCCTAGCAGCTTATTTTGATAAAGTAGTTAGTTGTGAGTGCTTATCTCTTATTTTCTTAGCTTATTTGAGTGCCAAGTTAAGCCTTTTGCCCTTCAAGCTATCATTTAGCTTCTGTCATTTTAAGCTATTTAAGCTTATTTAGTTTTAGCTTTTTAGCTTTTTAGAGTTTAGCTAGTTTAGGATTAAGCCTCCCTTTTAGCCATTTTGTCCAAGTAGCTTATTAGACCTCAAAAGCCAAAATGACTTAGCCAAATTTAGCCTTAAGCTAGTTTTAAGCATTCTGTCATTTTTAAGCTGTTTTTTCAGCTTATTTAGAGCTTTTCAGAAAAACTTGTAGTTGAGAAAGTTGTTAAGCCCCACGAGCTTAACAACTTTGCTTTACAAAGTTTTTCCAAAAAAAAAGAAAGGAGACAAGGGGTGACCCGGGTGAGCAAGACTCGAACCCGGGTCTCTACCCTCGTACACCTTTCTTTTAGCATACATACCGCTGCGCCCTTGGGACTTTTTCGTTATAGTCCCAAGGGCCTTGGTATTTAAGGGTGTTTTGGGCTTATAAGCTAATAAGCTGTTACAGCTTATTTGAGGGCTTATTTATAAGCAATCTTTTTGTTTCTTATTTTTCGTAGGATTGTTATAGTATAAAGTATTTTTAGTAAAATTTTCAGAATTTTTCGAAGTCATTTAATATTTTTTATAATTTAATTTAGTTAAAAGTTTTAAAAATTCATAAAAAATACAAAAATTATCAAAAAAATATTTTTCTTTTTTAGAAAATTTTATTTTGTCATATAGTTTGTAGGAAAAATATAAAACTTTTCGTAGGGTCATTTTTACAACTTTTCATTTTTTAAAGAGCGGTCCGGGTGCGGTTTTTTGTGTTGACTCGTTTTTGGGTCAAACGAACTCCGTTTTCGGTCTAGTCTTTTTCATTCTTCGTTATTTGTTCCCTAGAGTAGTTTAGAAGCAAAAATTTCTTCGTAGGGTTAATTTTAAAGATTTTAGGTTTTTCCCCCTTTGTTCGGGATTCGTGCTCCCGTTTTTCAGCTTAATTTAGTAATTTTTAGGATTTTCTTAAACGTTTTTGTTTGTTATTGTTTAATTTGACCTTTCCACACTCTCAATTCAATTCTCTCCTTCAAACTCAAATCTTCGACTGTATCGATTCTCCAGTCCAGCCTCGTTGGGGATAAACGACCCGGGAACACTCTATACTACTTCTCGGTTTTATTGATCTTGTTGATTTTTAGACTTATATATATTTTATATTTTATCATATATTATATATTTAGTGTAAAAATCTACGATCAGGAATGCTAACGCTCTCATATTGCAAATTGTGTAAAACTTCTCTCACTTCCCCGACAGATATACAGTATTAAGGTGTGGTGGTTGCTCAGTTTGAGAATTTTTGACCATCCAACCCACATTTTAGATAGTTATAACCTTTCCAAGTTTCACGTTCCACTTTTAGTTATATGAATTCAAAGGTGAGATTGTCCCATGTAGCAACATTTCTTCTCAGCACATCCCAACCTCGTCGGCTAAGTGACCGGGATTTTGACACCCCACAGAGAATAATTTGTCGAGACTCTCCGACTTTTGAACCCCGTACTATAATTTTTCCGTAAAACTTAGTAAGTTTGTAACTCAAAGCAAGCTAATTCTTCCAAAATCAAGACATTGTAGGTAAGTTAATTCCTTTAGAGTGAGTTTCTTCTCGGAACCTCCCGACCTCATCGGTCAAGTGCCCAGGCTTTTGACACCCCACAGAGAATACTGATCAGAATTGACAAACGTCCGGTTTCAAAATTTTGTAGGGATTAGCTAGTTTAAGTTTAAAGAATGTTTAAATTTTAGAAAAAGTCATTTTCTCTTTAATTATTAAGCAACATATACTAGCAACATTATTATATTTTTCACATCATTTTTTTTCCATTTTATATTTTTTTTTCTTTTTTTCATCACTTTTTTTTGCAACATGATATATTTACACCGTAACAGGAAAAATTTCTTATTAGAAAATTAAAACATATTTCGATCAAAAACTTTATTTGATCAATTATCGATAAAGCTTTTTTCTCCTAAAAATGCTGATCTTAACGACTATAAGATTGATAAAACTCTAACTTGTCTTTCAAAAAGAGCACGTATAATTAGTCATTTTATAAGCTACTGGGAGAAAAAGCCACAAATTACACTTATGAGCTTTTAATATTTCCAACTAATCCTTCGCTTACATCCAACTTATATTTAAACTACTATCATTTTTCGTACTTCGCAAATTTTAAATCTTTAATTAAAAAGATTCTGCGAATGCTTACCAAATAAAATTAAGCTTTGCATATTTAAAGTCCATCATAAAAACTTGCAAAATCTTGGCCTTTTGAGCTAGAATTCGCATTTTAAAGCTTCTTGTATAAAAGACTAGCAAGAAGCTTATTACATTTATAAGTTAAAGGGAGTAAGCTAGAGCTCAATACGCTCGGTCAAGTAAAAATTATTCTTATTCTCACCAGCGGAAAGTCAACATTTATGATAAACACTTATTTTATTTTTGCAAGATTTTTAAATTTTTGCCTAAAATCACATTTTTTTCTTGGTAAAACGGGGTTACGTGAAAGACATAGACAGAAGCAAGTGGGATCAAATTGATAGATTTCCCCCCTCATACTAGAACGATACATTATCCTCAATGTGTGGGGTTGCCAACCCCCTCATACTAATTCTAAAGTATATATTCTTAATATAAAAGAGAATCTCACGTAAATCTAAAGCCGTTTATTAATTATGCCAAAGATTAAACGTTAGTAAATAAGATCGAGGATATAGGATTCCCAAAATAAGCATGCAAAGGAATGAAGACCGAGTGAGCGTTGGACAAAACCACGAGCACGAGAGTCTTCATAATCTGGGGAATCCTGCCAATTATCACAGACAACAAAAACACAAGATTGGAAGAGGCGAGCCTCCTCACGTTACGCTTATTAGAAAATAGAAAGAAAACAGAAACACGGGTTGCGTCCCGAGAAGCGCTTATTTTTGTTAATCGAGTCTTGAGCCTGACTCGATCCCCCCATACTTGATTTGGTCAAGGAGGATAAAAATGGAGATAAGGAACATCCAAGATTGGCATGTCCCCTCCATAGATCATCATCGGGCTTTCATTAAGGAGATTATGAATGATCTTGAAAGCTTTAAAGCCCCGATGAGATAAGAGATGACGAGATTTCTCCTATTTTGAAACCACAATTCCAGGATTGAAAACTTTGTTCTCATTTTCGGATGAAAATGGAAGCAAAGTTTCGAGCACTGGAGAAAGAGGATCACTGATGAATGAGATAGAAAATGTATTCAGTGATAGAAATCTCTTGGATTGGACTTCAATAGATATTCCCGGATCGAAAGTCTTGTTTCTATTTCCGGAAGGGAAAGAGGCAACAAGATTGAGTCCGGAGAAATCATAAGAAAGAGTAAAGTCTAAATCCAGATAAAGGGTGGATGGGGGGGGGGGGGGGGGGGGTGGGGGGGGGGTTGGTGGGGGGGGTTTTGGATAAAAAACATTAGGCATATGAATTTTGGGTTCTCCAAAAATATCTTCCACAACAACTCTAGTCAACTCATCCGGATCGGGTTCAATATCAAAGTAGTAACAATCATATTCCGGTGGAGATATGATGTGAGCAAGTTCATCGTCGAACTTTTCAAATACAGAATCACTCTTATCGGCAAGCTGAAGCGAAGTATCAAAAAGATCAAAGTGAAACGAATCATACTTAGGAAGAGAAATATCAGCATGAGTAGTGGTACTGCCACTATTCTTCTCTTCCGTAGGATCGTCATGGAAACTGAACTTTTCATAAATTGGAAGAGAATAATTAAAGTGAGTAGTGGTACTGCCACTAACATCTCTATCAATATCAAAACTAAAAGTCTCAAGCTCAGCTAAAGAATCATCAAGATAAAAGAGAATTGTATTGGTCTCTTCCAAAAGAAAGTCACTACCCTCAACGGGGATAGGAAATGTAGAGAAAAATTCAATTATATCTTCAGAATTGAGTTCTTCCAGAGGGCGAGGAGATGAGTTATCATATGATAATTTCTCAACAAGACGACTATCTCCCTCTGGATCAAAATCGACTTCATTAATTCCCGGTGGAATTGGATTGATAAGAGCGAGTTCACCAGCGAACTCCTCGAGAAGAGGATCAATCTTAGGAGAAAAATCAATGATAGAGTCAATGAGATAGTTTGTGCTATCAATATCTTCTAACACCTCATCATAAATTGGATACACGTCACTAGAAATGGATTCTACGTCAAATTTAAAAAGAAGGTTCGAGAAAACGTCCTCCTCCAGAATTGACTCGCCATCACTAGAATATTCACTAGAGGTAGTATCACCATAAGAATCAAAGAGAGGTTTAGAGAAAATTACACAAATATCTTTAAAAACGTCGAGAGGGGCATCGTCAAAAATTTGCAAATCACACTCACTTTCATTATCGGAAGTAACCTTGGACTCACTTGGGATATGAAAAAGGTTCTCAACACTAGACTCATTTTCTTCGCCCGATTCCTTTTCAGGAATAGTGTTAATATCCTCATCCTCCATTATAAGAGAGTCCTTAGGCTCTTCAATCGAGGAAGAAGTCATGATTGCATCAGGCGAAGGAGTTTCAAACATATCCGTATTCATAGAAAGTATACTCTCCTCCTCGTAATCGTCATCGTCGTTATCATCATCCTGGTAAATGAAGCTTTGTAAGAGATCGGGCTTTTGATATAAAGAGTTAATTGTAGCTGCCTGCTCTTCTGTTAGCAATTCTGCAATACTCTTTTCTTCTTGTTTTTTCTGAACTTGCTTATTTATCCCCTTTTCTTCTGCTTGCTTTGGTTGAATTTCATCATGACGTTTGCAAATCAGAATAAGTTTAAGTAGCATTCTTTGAATAATCTCCGTTGATTTGCACTTCTTCACAACTTGCTTAACTTTAAGAAACCTCTCCTCAGCTAGCAATAAAGCCATAGACTTTTCTTTCAAAAAATAAAAAAAAAAAAAAAAAAAAAAAAAGGGGGGAAAAAACAAGGGGGGGGGGGGGGGGGGGGGGGGGGGGGGTGGGGGGGGTGGGGGGGGGGGGGGGGGGGGTTGTGGGGTGGGTGGTGGTGGGGGGGGGGGGGGGGGGGGGGTTGGGGGGGGGGGGGTTGGGGGGGGGGGGGGGGGGGGGGGGGGGTGGGTGTTTTAGTAGTTTATATTTGTTTATTTTGTTTTAAAAAAAAAAAAAATAAAAAAAAAAAAAAAACAAAAAAAAAAAAAAAAAAAACATACTTATTAAAAAAACTTGTATAGCTTCTATGAGATCTTCTCTAGCTTGAAACATTTCCATATCTGTTTCTTGATGAGATTGATGAACGACAGAATACTGCGGGGGTTGGATTTGGTCAAAACCAGAAGAATTAGAATTATAGAAACTTTGGTTCATCGGGTGACACTGAAAAGTCGCATGAGGACCCCCGCAGTTTTCACAACAAAGATATTATTGTTGAAAACTCGGTGAATTTTGTGGACAATCGTACCCGTAGTGAGAATCGTTCCCACACAACTCACGAGTAGAACATGGACATCCATATTCATCACTCAGACTTCCACAGAAGACACAGAAGAATTGGACGGATGATTCCATGAGAATTAAACAGTTGGGAGATAAAGGAGAATATTTTTGAATTTTTTATTTATTTATTAAAAACAAACACAATATTTTTGGTAACCGGAAGTCAAATTGCACACGGTAGCTCTCTAGAATACGCACAAAGAAGCGGAGGAGCGGGAAAGCGCGAAGCTATTAAAAACCTTCTCCTTTCGGGTCGAAGTTCGTAGGATCGACCCTCCTTATACCTCTCTTATAGTTTGTAATCCTAAAGGTGAGCCGATTTAACAATTGACAACTCGATTCCGTTTGTTGGTTTTTTAATTTTTTTGGATTTTTGATTACTTTATAATATTTTTGTATTTTTTTTTATATACGAAAATATTCACAAAAACAAGAATAACTTCCGAGGAAGGATCTTCAAAAAACAATCTTCAAACGATAACTTGAAATTCGTAACACAGCCTCCCCGGCAACGGCGCCAAAAATTGATCGTAGTCAATATATATATACATATACACACACACACACACACACACATATATATATATATATATATATATATATATATATATATATATATATATATATATATATATATATATATATATAATATAGGTGAATCGGCAAGAAACCAACTCACGAATAAAATATAATTCCGGAAGTATCGACTTCAAAGGTGACCCCTTCTTAGTCGTTTCCCGGGTCGTTTTTTTGTTCCCGACGAGGCGTGAATTGAACTTATTGTTGACGTTTGTGATCGAAATTTTGAAAGGATTAAGATTTTTGATTTTGATTCTAATTCTACAATTATAATTTTAAAACAATGCAAAGGAAAGCAATAAATTAAGCAAACACAAATTAAACACGAAAAACGTTAACGGGATTTAAATAACGCAACCTAAAAACCTAAATTAACAAATTTTAACCCTAGAAAAGCAAATTTAATTTTCAAAAGTCCTAAATGATTAAAGAAAATTTTAAAAAAAAGAATTATATTTTTCTGACTTCTATTTAATTAATTATGAATTAAAAAACTCTTTAATCTAAAAAATAGTTATTAAAAATACTAAACCTAATTTAGAAAAAAAAATTCTGAAAATACAAGGAAAATACTTTAAACAGTTTAACACTTAAGAAAAAACAATTAACTAAACACATTAACCCAAATAAGCTGAAAATAAGCTTATAAAAGCGTTAGCTAAAAAGGGAATCAAGTCCTTATATAATTAATGCTGCAAAGAAAGAATGGAAAAGACCCGAGGGCATGTTGTAGTGGAGGTGTGGGATTAAATGCGTGTGAGTGTGAAGGGAGAGGTCTCAGGTTCGAACCTGGACTATCCTTTTAATTTTTTTTTTTTGCTAAAACTTAAAAAGCACAAGAGAATAAGCAACTTTTGTAAATGGACTTTTTGCAGAAACTTAAAATAAGCCAGAAATAAGCAAATGAAATGGAACAATTTTAACTTAAAAACCTTAAGGCTTAAAAATCTAAACTGTCTTTGGCTAAAAGCTTCTATAAGCTTAAGTTAAAACCTTTTAAGCTTCTAAACCCCAGTTAATAAGCAAATATAAATCCAGAATAAGCAATCTAATAAGCAGGGAAAGCTTAACGTTCAAATGAGCTTTTGGCTAAACTACCAACCAAACAGACCAAAAGGGGCTTTTCAAGCTCGTTTTAAAGCTACCATTCAAAAGCTAACCTCAAAAGCTCAAAACAAATTAAGCTTATACTATAAGCTGCTTGAGCAAATGACTTTCAGACCCTAAAACAAACCCTAGCTAGTCTATAATTGAGATTGAAAAATGGCCTTTGAACTTTGAGAATAACCTTAGAAACTTTGGCAGATCAAGACTAAAAACCACAAATGGTAAATGCAGGCTTAACCAACTATTCTAATGCATTTTAGAACAAAAAATAAGCATAAAAATAACACTAATAAGCAAATCCAAAGAAATTGACATATAAGCTGATAGAAAAGGCTAGAAGTCTACAGATCCAAAACACACTTACAAAAATCTTTGAAAATTAGTTTTAAACTTAAAAGCTTTTGGAAAATGACTAAAACAGCTTAAAAGAGCTTGTCAAAATTGGATTTTAAACCAAAGTGACCCAAACATTATTAACTTGAGCTAAAACTGCTTGTGCCAAACACCCTTTTAAAATTTGATTTTTCATTTTTTTAAACCAAAACAGGTTGTGAAATGATTCAAAAATTGAAAACAGACTAAACATAAGCTGAATCAAGGACAATAAAGCAATGACTAACATGAAATAAGCACTAGAATTAAGCAAATAGATAATAAGCAATATTTGGCTTTTTTGGACAGAATTATGAAAACTCAAATTAAACTATCTTTAAACTAAAAACTATGCAAATTAAGCAACCATAAAAATAAATAAGCATATATAAGCAAATAATAAGCACTAATAAGCAGTTCAATAAGCTGAATAAGCAAAACATAAAATAAGCTATAAAGAAAAAGAAAAATGAACTTACAACCCGTTTGCTCTAAACAAGGGCAATAAGATTCGAGAAGCTGGTTTACAAGTTTAAGCTACCATATCATTCAAGATCTTTGCAACCATGGAACAGGAGTATAAAATTAGAACTTTGACTTTTTATTGAATAATTTTGGAGTACAATGCTTGAAAAGTAAATGACAATATTTTAAAAGACAGAAATCATAAAAAAAACTGTAAAAATGCAAAGAAGCTAGACTAATCTACTCCTAAAACTAGATGTCCTTACAATGTGTGATTTCATCCCCTATTTATAGGGTGAGGGGCTTATCATTGTGAGGTCAAACCAGCCAACTAATGTCTTCAATTCATTCCAAAATTACTTATGGAAAACTTCAATCTCGCCAATCACCATTAAACCGTCCTTTAATTTTGTCCCTATCCTTTGACTTTGTCAATTCGTCTAATAAGAGGCTACCACGTGGACTGGGCGTGTGTTAGAGATGGTGATGAGTGAGTCTTGAACACGTTTGCATCAACGGGGAAGGTTGACATGCCCTGTTTTGGCCTTCTCGCCCTTTTCGGGCTTATTTTATTATATTTCAAAATTGGGGGTTAAGGGTTAACGACCGTTTAGTGGGTAGTTAGGGGTTGAGGACTAACGGTGTAAAGTTGTAGGGACTGTCATTGTTAGTCCCTAAGGACTAACGGTGTAATAGGTTGTAACAGGGTTATGGTTGGGCTGTTAGGGTGTTGGACTTGGACTTATGTTGGGCCATTTTGGTTAATTGGGTTTTTTTGTGATTTTTTGATTATAAAAGGCTTAGTTTTAAAAGCTTAATGGGATAAC
This sequence comes from Tanacetum coccineum, assembly GCA_026074375.1. Taxonomy (NCBI): domain Eukaryota; kingdom Viridiplantae; phylum Streptophyta; class Magnoliopsida; order Asterales; family Asteraceae; genus Tanacetum; species Tanacetum coccineum. The sequence continues at coordinate 49,873 of BQNB010027677.1, forward strand.
ATGGCCCACTTAGATGCATACGCTTTTAGCTTTGATTTTTCACGCTTTTTCTAATCTCGTGCTCGGTTTTGTCCGATTTTTGTCTTTTTGTGGATATCCGTTACCTGCACAGTAAATAATACAAAACAAGCATATATTTGGCATTTTAAGTCCGTTTTTGGTCATTTAAGCTTATTTTATTAAGGAAAAAGTATGTGTATTTAAGCACATACCAATCAAACCCTATATTGTACTCCTACATGCGTCCGAAGACACAAGTAATTCCAATAATTCCCTCATATACTGAAGCATGTAGTGGGGCGGGATAAGATTAAAGATCAATCCAACCCATATTGCGCACATAAAAACTAAGATTACACAAGAAATAAAATTTCATAGGTTAATGTCCGTATTAGATTTGTCCAAAAACTCCCGTTTCGCAAATAACACATAACTGGATCACAAGATTATGATTAGTGTGTAATATTAGACATGTTCAATCCAAGTTTCTCTATAAGTATTTAGCCTGTTTTTGAGTTTCATAAAATCTATTTGCAAATATTGAGCATCACATGACATATCACATATAAGCAATTAAAACAGACAGAAAATTGGAGTAGAAGTGAAGACAGACTCTTATATTGAAAGCAGTAAATCATATAATGCCTCGAGTTCTCAAAAGAGTCTTCCCCAATTGGAGAACCAAAAGACTCTCATTACGTTTTCTACTAAAGTACCTAGATCGTCACATCCATCATATGGCATGATTGCATGAGTCTTAAGGCCGAGATAAAACAAGAATAGAATAACATGGCAGCTTAATTAACCTTTAATTTTAATCTATTCTCTTTTTATCAAGTTACATTAGAGTTGATTTTAGGTGTTTATTTATTTTTTATGGCAAGTATTGCATATGATTGCCATAATTTATCAATAAAACAATAAATAAACAAGATTTCATGCAGCCCTAGCGTGTTTAATTATTGTGTGTAACCCATAAAACACCAAACGAGTTGACTCGTGATGCCACTGTTGGGATTTGATAAACTGTTAACTATTAACACTACGAGTACGCAACGGATATGGATCAAGTAAGATGCATATGATTAACACACAATAAATAAACAAAAGGGAATATAGAAAACTAACCCTTGAAGTCAACAACAAATGAAACTAAGTGGATAAGTTTCCACCTCTACGAGAACTCACACAAACACGTCAACAAGCACGCCCGGATGCTAGTCCAATAATCACGTAATACCCAAACAACCTTTGTATACCAAAACCACTTGATTCAAGTACCAAATCAATGCCTTTGAACCTGTACCGAAAATCAGTGGAAGAAACTAGGGTTTCCACCAAATTCGGTTTGAACCGAAAACCAACAAGGTGAACCAAAAATAACCAATATGAAACCCTAGTCGTTTCTAACTGTTCCCACGCCTTGAGAACAAGTAAACCAAATCCCTAGACCTGCTGTGATGGTTATGGGATCGAATCACACCTTGAACAACCTTTTAAAGGTGTACCGAAAATGGACAGTGAGTTTAGGAATGAACCGAAAATCAAAAACCCTAATTGAGGTATATGATATTCGGCTGTTTTGAGCTAGGAGGAGAAAGTAACAGCTTTTGTGTGTTTTTGTGTTATAAGGGACGAATGAAAGAGGTGGGGTGAGGGGTTTATATACCCCTCAAACCCTAATAGTGATAAGGTTCAAAATAACACTCCAACACTTATCACAACTTTTTAACTCTTCCTTATCTCCATTTAACTCTTCCTCATCTTCACTCAATGAACCTAGACACCTCTCTAGATCCTTTCATGGGCCGGCCATAGCTTTAGGACAGCCATAGGATTCATGTCTTGGTCATTTTAATGTCCAAATGGTTTACACTAGAAACTTACGTGAAATACAACGCACTCTAAGTGTTTAAAGTGTGTGCCCCCAATAGGCTCACACATTTCTAGTTGTGTTTGAGCTAGTCCAACTCACATAATCCAACAGATACATTATAAGACATAACATATTATCTAGAGCGATAGGCGGTTCATACCCAAACAAAACTTAACAACGGCGAGAGTTATAATCAACAATATAAAATGGGTTACGCCAACTAGAATGAGAAAGTTGCAAATTCGACCCCTCTCAATGAAACGAGCATCAAGAAAAGCATAAAAAATGATGATATTGTAAGATGATAATTAACGAGACAAAAGATACTAAACTTATTTGATTAAACCATTGTTGCCTATTTATCATCAGTAATGAACAACCCGAGCCTGGTTCATGTTACAAAAGAATTTCCTTATTTGACCCATTGTTGAGTACTCTTCTCCTCTTCTTCACGAGCCACTTGGGGTTCTGCGGCTAGGGCTTTGGCGCCCTCAACGACTATAGGGATTATGTGTTCGTCTTTAGCAGCAACAACATGACGTGGAGGAGGAATTGGCATCCACTTCAAAAATAGAATAACAATCACGAACATGATGGAGATGATAATCAATAAGAAATGATAGGTGTGTTTCATGATGTGGTAAAACCATGATATGAGCGAATCTGACATATGACAAATAAAGGCAATCAGAACAAGGCTGACGTACAACGGTCCACGCTTAACATTCCTAGCGACGAAAAAAATAGTGCACCGACTAGACTAAGAACCAATAGGTAGTAAAGATTATCAGATAACACATTGCCCCACCTTTATTATCCAGTTTCCCTTAGACCGCGTTGTTTTAGGTTTTAAGAACAAAATTTAAAACCTTAAGCTATTTGGCGTTACAATTTTTTATTTTAGGCTACGAAATGTTATATTTATTATCTGTAAATTCCACTGTTATCAAAGCTCGTAAAATGCGAGCAAAATGTTACGACAATGCTTATTAACATCGTGTTACTTTTTAAATTGCATTGAATAAATTGAGTAGTTGGTGACCTTTCAATGTAATTTTTTATTTTCTACTTTTTAAACTATTGTGTACTACACTAATAACTTTAAAGTTGTGCAAGTATCTCCACAAACAATTCTTAAATAGTTATATATACGCATAAATTTTACGCATGTAAAGTTGTGCAAGTGTCTCTTAGAGGTTGAAACTAATGTTCTTGGAGGTTTTGTTGAAAGGTCGGATACATAGGCTAGTGTCTGCATATTCGATCTACGTCTCCTTGATTTACAATTTAAGTAACTTTATTGGCGATTTCATGTTTGTTAAATGATTGTGTAGTAATTATTTTCTTATGCATGATTATGGTCCGAAAATTGTGATGCAAGTTTTCTTATGATTTATTAATACATTGCATGAATGATTCTAATATGTTTACGTATATGATTCGTGTATATTTGTTTTGGTATGACCATGCTTTCGCGATCTTGATTTTGATTCACAATGTGTTATTTTTGTTTTATTGTACATGAATTTTTTTAATAAACATAGTTTTTATTGTGTCTTACTTGCCTTACCTTAAGCTTGAGTTATTTAGTCAAGAATAAGACTCAAAAATCAATCGGGCAGACCTTTCATGATTTTCGTCACGAAACACTTTAATCCGCTAAAATTACCTGTTACAAAAAAAAAAAAAAAAAAAGACTAATCATAATCTATACATACTAAAATCACCACAAACTTATAACCACATCGTAACTACCTATGACCCATTTTTGAACAAACATGTAGTATTATATAACATGATAATAAGCAACAAATAATAGGCACGGTAAGTCGGTAAACAAGATTACATGATATAAACGATAAAATAAATTACAGATTTACGGAAAGATTTGAAGTGGGAATATCGTTCGAAATGCCATGTGACATTCTTCATCCAACATATAAACATAAATTTAAACTTAACTTAAATACACTTTTAAAACTAAAAAGATTAAAGTTTTATTGATAAAAATAACAACTTTGTGATTTAAAACCTTAAAACTATAAACTTAATAAAAGAAAAAGAACTTAAAAACGATATTTTGGTAAAAGCTTTGAAACTTTATAACAGGGCTTTTGCATTGAACATAGACGACCTTAAGCCCGATTCATGTAAAATATAAGTAAAAAATACAGTAGTTATTTAGTGTTTCAGCATAGACATTCATTCAAGTTTAAGATTTTAAACATGTTAGAAGATTTGTAATACCTCAAGTTAGAAGGCACATCAATATGGGTTTTCGCCTCTTTCTCTTAATACTTTTATAGGGACTCATTCTAAAACAAAACGAGGCCTCAATAGAGAAACATAAGACTTAGTATTATAATTATCACCAGAATTATTCATGGGGTTGTCTACAACAGCCTAGACCTCCTTATGTAATGAAAGAAATCATAATAGGTGTTTTGCTTTTGACGAAATTCATTCCGTCGTTGCAAAACATTTCGGCGCTGTTACAACAAGTTAGAGGTAGCTGCATTGAAAAACTTTTATCCATGTTCAACGACGCATGGAAGTTCTAGGAACATGCGCTTTAAGTTTGTTTGGTAATGGATACGGCTCCGAGCTCTCACACTATTCATCTACAACCATGTCCTGCCTATTGGTTCTTACTCTTGTCGGTGCCCTATCTTTTAGCTCCGTGAGGATTGCTAAGAGTGACCGTTGTATGTCAGCCTTATTCTGATTGGCCTTATCTGCCATATGCTGGTGACACTCATATCAGGCTTTTACCACATCGAGAAATGATACTTCTCTTTCATGATGTGGTAAAAACATGATATGAGCTTCACCGACATATGACAAATAAAGCCAATCAGAACAAGACCGACGTACACTGTCCACTCTTAACAATCCTAGTGGCGAAAAACAAGAGTGCAACGACAAGAATAAGAACAAACAAGTAGTGCATGGTTGTAGATGACTAATGGGCAAATCAGATCCATGGCCAATACAAAAAAAAAACTAAAGCACAAGTCCTTAGAAACTTTCATGCATCGTCGATCAATAATTTAACCAGCTTTTGAATCCAACTACCTCTAACTTGTTGCAACAATGCTGGAATGTTTTGCAACGATAACATGAATTATGTCGAAAGCAAAACACCTATTATGATTGCAATCATTACAGAATGAGTCCAATAGACAAAACACCCGATGAACAATTTGGAGATAATTTGACTCATGATTAATTTTTTTCAAAGAAAAGAGATGTCAATTAGGGGAAATGTTTTGATCAGTGAACACTCTGTAAGCACTGATGGACGGAATAAAATTTATCGGAGAAACCCTTTACAGAAAAAAGCATTGATGGACGGATTGTTGGGATTTTATAACTAGTTAAACCATTAACTACGAGTACGCAGCGGATGGATCTAGTTTTAGCATATAGATTAACACATATAAATTAAACAAGTAATTTACTAACCTTCTGTAATTTATTATACTACTTAAATATTTTAATGAGGTTGTTGGTATATATTTAATAACTACCAAGATCTCCAGACTACACAATAAACTAACAATTTTTTTTGAGTTACAAGACTTAAAGATGAATATCAAATATCAAACATTTAAAGATACATACAAGATATATCTAGGTACATGTATGTGATTTTTTTTTGAACGGCAACTTTATTAGAACAAAACACTAGTAAGGAGCTAGAGACAAAATTACAAAGATATCAAATAGGGATGTTGCAACCAACAAACGCCAACTAAAGTTACTTTACATCTAGAACACACCATGTGAAAGAACGCGACACCTATATCACTCAAAAAGAACATCTTTGCGGGGACGAGAGAGAAATTTGAAATGAACAATTAATTAAACATGTCGAAATAAAACGATAAATACGAAAAGATATACACCAATATCACGACCAAAAAAAAGTATATTGTAGTCTATAAATAGGTAGGGATGGCAACGGGTGAGGAAAAACCCATAACCCATGGATACCCGCATGTAAATGGGCGGGTAATCTCGTTATTTTTCACTTGCGGGTGGGTTGTGGGTGAAAATTTGTACCCATCAGTAGGTGGCGGGTGGGTGACGGGTAATACATACCCATCATGGGTGTACCCATTTAAGAAACCCACGAGTGTACCCGCCTAAATACCCACGGGTGTACCCTAAACCCATTTGTGTTAAAATAAAATTTATTATACTACTTAAATATTTGTGAGGTTGTTAGTATATATTTAATAACTACCAAGATCTCCAGACTACACAATAAACTAACAATTTTTTTTTTCGAGTTATAAGAATAAAAGATGAATATGAAATATCAAACATTTAAAGATGTATACATGATATATCTAGGTACATGTATGTGATTTGATGTAATGATGATGAATTTTTCTAGTTTCAGACATGTCATTAAGTATTTTGTGAACTTAGTATTTAGAAAATTGATATGATGTCTTATTACCTAGTTTTATAGTTAGTTTACATATCATGGTTTTATGCTTTTATTCCATTTCACAAACCCACGGGCGATGGGTACCCACAGGCATGGGTATGGGTAAAAAGTTGTACCCATTGGTGGGTGACGGGTGGGTGGCGGGTGAGAAAAAATTCACGGGTTTAAGTAACGGGTTTGATGAACCCATACCCATTACCTACGGGTGCCATCCCTAAATTTGACTCATGATTAATTTTTTTCAAAGAAAAGAGATGTGAATTAGGGGAAACAAGCAAGATTATCCGCGCGTTGCTGCGGGCGTTAATTTTCGCGCATTGTTGCGGGACGTTAATTTTTTATTTTTATTTGTATATTTATTTTTATTTGTTTTTTCGCGCGTTTTGTTTATGTTTAATAGTGTAAGTTTATTTTTTCCTGCACGTTACTGCGGGGCGTTAATTTTTCGCGCGTTGTTGTGTGTCATTAATTCTTTTTTTTCCCTTTAATTTTGTGCGAGTTTATTTTGTCGGTCTCATATTTAATAGTGCGGGTTTACTTTTTCAGTATCGTGTTTAGTAGTTTTTTTATGGTTTTACGCGTTGTTGCGTGGCGTTAAAATTTTATTTTTTATTTATTATTTTTTTATTTTTTATTTTTTTTGCGAATTTATTTTTTTGGTATCATGGTGTAAAATGACACTGCTTAAGTCAATTCGGAAATGTTACCGCGAATTTTTTTTTTATCTGAATGCGTCGATTTTTTGGGCTTCTTTTTGGCCCAGCACTGTAGCACTGTAGCTACAGTGCTTAAAATGAATAGTAACTCAAATAAAAAAACGCCGTCGTTTTACTTGACAAATGTGTAGGATAGTAATGGGCGGATGTGTATAGACAAAAGCTATATCATCTTGACCGTTCAAAATTTTTCTATCAGCGTCAAAACGAATCAAGCGGTTCATATTCACCTATTTAACATTTCGATTTTTTTTAGATTACGAATCAAGCGGTTCATAAATTTTACTGTTACAAAAGCTCGTAAAATGCGAGCCAAATGTTACAAACAATGCTTATGATCATTACACTATTTTCTAAATAGTATAGAATAAATTGAGTAGTTTGTCACTTTTCAATATACTACGTAATTCTTTTTTTTTGGAACGGCGATTTTATTAGAAACAAAAACTAGCAAGGAGCTAGATTACAAAACAATAATATAGGGGT
>BQNB010027678.1:7032-45542 GCA_026074375.1 Tanacetum coccineum
ATGCAATCTTAACCCATCTGATGGGCCGGGAAAGCCCAATAGTATAACTATGAAGACTGTGAAGACCAAATGGGCCCTCAATCAATTACAACAGCCCATTTGTGTGCAATTGACAAAGACTGTGAAGACTTTGAAGGCCCAATCCTAGCCCAGTTACAGCCAATCTCAGCCATTGTACACACAAAACCCACTCCATAACCTTATTGGGCCTTAAAAAGCCCAATAACCAAACCCAAACCCAGTGGGCCCAATACAAGCCCAAAAGCCCAACAACAAAACCCAAGCCCAAAATCCTTTTTTATAAAACTTTAGGGGCTAAAGTTGTCATTTTTAAAAGTTTTTTATAAAAGAAAAATGGTAAAATAAAGAAAAGGACTAAAACTGCCAAATGGCATTTCTTTTATTAGTTATAAACAGCAGGGACCATTTTTGCAATTGTCCTAAACTCTTTTAAATCTTTTGTTATAAAAACGACAAGGACCAAATGCGTCACTTTCCAAAACCTGTTTATAACTGAATTTCGGGCCAAAAAGAAATGAAAAGAGAGAAAGAGTTGAGGGACTCTTTTTGCCTCTTCCCCAAACTTTACTTTTAAAATCCTGCAACTGCCCCGTACCCGCCAAATCCTTATACCACCCTTTCCCACGGTTTTTCTCCCAAACCACCTCCCTAGTACACCCACCAGCTCACCCATACCATTTCCCACCTTACCCTGCCCCTATAACACCTCCCACTTGGAAATCACTCAACCCGAAGCACCCTTTCAATGGTGAGATTGTATTCAAGGCAAGCGAAGGGCTAGGATTGCATCAAGAGTTTCTACACTCCACAGCTAACACAACCCATGAGCCAGAAAGGTTTTTGAGCTGCTATAAAAGAGAAGAGAACAAGCCAAAGAAAAAAAATCCCGTTTTTACTTTTCTTAGTTTAAAATTTAATTAAGCTTGCTTTATAATCATTGTACTCAGTTTCTTTTTAAGTTTTTATTGTAATACTTTCAGTTTTAATAAAAGTTAAGTGTGTTTGTGAAATTGCATTTGTCGAAATTTGAAATATAATTCAAGTTGTTTAAATCTGTTTAAATTGTTGAAATATGTGTTAAAAGTTATTAAAATCACCTTATAATCAACTGTCTCTGCCCTCTTTTACCAAAAATCAGTAAAAAAAACCTTTTTTATAAAATAAGGGGGTGTTTGGTTTAGACCCCAAAATGGGTCAAAATTGGTTTGGTATGGGTCACAAACACTCAGCCAACTTTGGCTGAGTGTGTAGGGTTTATTAAGCAACTTAAATCACCATTTTTAGTTTTAAAATAAGTTTTTAAGTACCCTTTTGTCCTCTGTCAAAATTTGAATAAGCCAAATTGAGCTTAAGTGCTCAAGCTGCTTATGCAGCTTAAGCACATTGTTTTTGTGCTATTTGGTGTTGTATCTAGCTATTAACCCAACCCTTGCTCTGTCACATAACCATAAGCCCAAGTCACCAAGTGTGGATGTATGCATGATCTTGAAACAGTTGTCTTTAAGCCATTATCAGAGCTTTGTAATTAAGCCCTAAGCTCTCAAAAAATTTGAAAAATAAGTCATGAACCACACTTGTTATCTGTTGTACTTGGATTTGGCTCAATTAAGCTCTTGAGAGCCTATTGCATAAGCTCAAAAAGCCCCCTTGTTCACTGCATTGCCCTCCCCTGGTGCTGAGCACCTAAACTCAGCCCACTTTTCTAGCTTATTTAGATAATAAGCCTTAGGATCTTTTAGCTTTTATCTGTAGCTTATCACTAGTTCTTTAAGTCCCCAAAATCTCATAGCTTATTTCCCCCTTTAGCTTAGCTTATTATAGGCTTAAAGTAGGTACTTTTCTGTTTTCTTTTAAAAACTGTCACCATAGCTTATTTCATTTCTAGCTTATTTTAGGGCTTATTAAGTGACCTAGCTTATATTTAGGGTACCCTTAGGCCTAGTAGCTTATTCCATTAGTTTCTAGCTTATTTTGCAGCTTAAAATCCCAATAAGAAAGTAAAATAAGCTCATAAGCTTATTAAGTTCTGTCAGCCCCAAAAGCTCACTTTTCTAGCTTATTAAGCCAACTAAAAGCATAAGTGCTTTTACAAAAGTTGTTCCCCTTAAGCCCCTTATCAACTTTGCTTTTATAGCTTTTTGATAATAAGCTGTTTGGACCCTTTTTGTAATCGGGGTCCACTTCAGGGACCAATTGTGTAATTTTCTCTTTTGTAGTTACCTCTGTTAGTCCCTGTGGTTAGTTAGCCTGTTACCCCGTTTGTCCTTGTGTCCTTTTCACTGTTAGTCCCTTAGGTTAACCACAGTTAGTTTATTTAATTTAAATAATTAAATTAGGTTAAAATTTAATTAGTTTAATTACTTTTTATTTAAACAGTAAAATTTGGGCATTTTTATATTTTTAGAATTGTTAATTTTTTCTTTATTTAATTTTATTTTTTCAGAATTTTTATAACTTTTATTTTTTGTCTTTTTCTATTTTCTTAGTTTTAATTAGTTATTAATCTTTAAAAATTCATAAAAAAATCCAAAAATTAATAAAAAAATATTTTTCTTTTTTACAAAATTTTCTTTTGTCATTTAGTGTCTAGGAAAAATATAAAATTTAGTATAGGCTTAATTTTTCTTAAATTTCAGTCTTAGACCCGTTTTACCGGGTGCGTTTTACCGTTTCTTTTCGTTTTACATTCAAACGACCTCCGTTTTAGTTCTAGTTTTCTTTATTTTTCAAATTAAGTTAATTAGAATTTAATTTTGATTTTTAATTTAATTTAGCATTTATTTTCTTAATTTTTAGTATTTAGGTTCCCCGATGCCTGATTCTGTTCCCCGTATTTTAGTATAAATTTAATTTTAGGATTTCCCTATAACTAATTTTGTTTCCCGTAGTTTTTAAGATCCCCATTTCCTATACCTGTTTCCCGTAGATTAAATTAGGTTTTATTTAATTAATTTTAGTTATAATTATATCAGTGTTTCCATCATATATTCTTCATCATTCAATTTCTCATCAAACCAGGATTACTTTCAATTGCAGCCTCGTTGGGACATACGACCCGGGAATATCTCTTCCGGAATCTTTTTATAATTGATTCTTATATATTTAATCTCTTTGTGTAGATTTTGACCTTTTGCCTTGGTTAAGGGCATTTGGTTGAGATTTGCATTTGAGTTATTTTAAGTGTATACTAGCAACGAACCAATCATCACTCTAAAGATGAGAGTGGAAAGGGTTTAAACGGGAGGTTAACTAACTGGTGTAGTTAGTTAATAAGCAACATGTAAAGGCGATTTGGGTATAATCCTAAAATTTACCAATTTAAACAAGTTACTCCATCTAAATCTATAGTACTTATCATTGCGGTCTCAAGTGATATACCAAGTCAAGTTCTAAAGTCTACAACATCATAGACACACTCATATTTTGTGGAATTTGGGTAAACATTTGGAAACGGAAAGGTTAAATCCTCACAATTATCTAACAAGGGTTATTGTGTGTGGGTTATGTATCAAGTAATTTCACAAAAGTATGCTTGATTTTTTTTAATTTGAGCATAATTTAAGCATTTTAGTTTGAAAATTAGAACTAGTAAACATTTTAATTCCATCCCCCCACTTGAATTATACAACATCCTCGTTGTATATATAAAACATTAAATACGAGAATTTTAAAAAGAATTAGAATGAGAAACTCCCCTAATATTTGCTCGGTAGATTCTCCAAGTTGCGTTTATGAGCAAGATTGTGTGCTGAAAAAGCGTCTAAATCCTAGCACGACCCGTTAACACTTCATAACATATATATCATACCCGAATTTGATCTAGAAAAGAAAAAGAGAAGTGAGTTGTTTTGTAGAGAGAGAAAGAAGAGAGAGAGAGAGATGAGAGAGTTTAGGAAAAAGAAAAAGATATTATTTTTAACAACTAACTCTTTTCTAAATAGAAAAGAGTTTATATACCCCGTCGCGTTAAATGACGCGCGGGATATTAACTAGATCTCCGATCCCCCCACTTGAATTATACAACGTCCTCGTTGTATATATAAAACATTAAATACGGGAATTTAAAAAGAATTAGAATGAGAAACCCCCCTGAATTTGCTCGGTCGATTCTCCAAGTTGCGTTTATGAGCAAGATTGTGTGCTGAAAAAGCGTCTAAATCCTAGCACGAACATCACACACATAGAATTCCAGAAAATATGCATTCCACCAACTTCGTCGATATTTCTTTCTCGATGTCTTGTATAAAATATAGGAAGAACAAGTGCATTCCTATCTTGGTACCTATGGTTAATTTAAACTAAACTAAACAACTAATTACGGGTCAGACTGGTGGATGCGGCGTATCAGTTTAGTGAATACGCCGTATTTAAAATCTGACAATAATGTTTTTAAAGTGCAATAAAAAAAGACTGATAACGTCCAGACAATCAATACACCGTATGGTATGGAGCGGATATGTCGTATTCATGTCTGGGAAGACAGACTCGATAAAATTAAATAACATTCCTGGTTGTCTCCCGGGAAGCACTTTTGTTTACAGCGAAGTCTTTAAGTTAGACTTTTCTTCAGCTTCCTCTTTATTCCATCTCATGCACGCTAATGTGCCCGCGTGTGAGCCATTCTTCCGTCTTTGCATTTTGAATGTAAATGGGTCCTAGATTTAAAACTCCTTTGTAGAACCCCTTAAGCTTTTGGTATGCATGTGAGATTCCATTCTTCACATCTTTCTCACTTATCTTCAGTAACGGTGGGATCTTGTTACATTGCTCATTCGTATGGTTTTTAAACGTCGGATGTGATCGCACCATTTGGTAAGTTACTTCATCATCACCATTGTAAAGGGTAATAATCCCTTCAAAATGTTTTGCTTTAACTCTAACTTCTATTAAAAATGGTTCGCCAACAATAATATCGCCCATTCTTTCATCAGGATAAGCATCCATATCCTCCAAAACTGCAAAATCAGTCATAACAGAAAAAGTTCCAACAAAGATAGGCACATTCATTAAGGCTCCTACGACATTTTCCCCTTTGTACACCATCTTATTTTTCATTATTGAATTATAAAATTTTCTTGACATTACATTGACATACAATAACGGGTAGAAATTGACGTGTGTAAATTTAAATCCTATCATGCATGAAAACTTTAAGTTGTGGGCACAATCTATATAAATCTTCTTATCATCGTCACAATAACTAGGGTAATCATCAATTCCAATATCAAGATCTTCATCCCTAGTTCTAAATTCCTCAATTACCTCACCTTCCTTAATGGTGGGCATCAAATCATCTCCTTGATTTCTCCTAAGCTTGAATGGTTCATTTAGATCATTTAGTTCAATGTAATCTTCCAAGAAAGGGTTTGATGATATATTTAACACCAAAGTCTCTCCCATAAGCATGGCTTCTAAATCAAGTTCTATTCTTTCTCTCAAACTTAGCATGTAGACCTTCTTAATTATACTACTAGCAGGCTTAACACTTTTGAAAATAATATTTTCTTCCCCAACTCTTAAAGTAATCTTTCTTTTGTAAACATGAATCTTAGCATGAGCGGTAGACAAAAATGGTCTTTCGAGGATCAAGGGCACTTTGATATCCTCGGGCATATCAAGAATTATAAATTCTACTAGGAAAGTAAATTTACCAATTCCTACTAGTATGTTTTTAGCTATTCCTTTTGGATATTTCACAGTCCTATCTGCCAATTCCACTGTCAACCTAGTGTGAGCTAATTCACCTAATCTTAAGTTAAGTAGGTCGAGAGAGGCATAACACTAACGCTAGCTCCTAAGTCAACAAGGGCATTGTCAAAAAAAACATCATTAATAAAGCAAGGTAAAGTGAAACTCCCTGGGTCTTTCTCCTTTCGGGGTATGGTATTATTGATATGTGAAGCTTCATAAGCTTTCGTGAATTTTGGTCCATGATTCCATTCTTCTTCTTCACAGTAATGATTATCCAAACGACTTGGAAAAGGAACCATCGTATTGGGATGATCCAATACGGCGTATCGAGTGTGAATTAGCTTTAATAGTGGTAGAAATCAACTTGACTTGATCTCTCGGGTTTTTTTTCAGTTGAGCTTGGTAGGTTTCCAAATCCTCTTTCCTGTAGTACATTTCTCATTTGCCCGATTTGAATTTCTAAAGTTTTAATTGATGCTCCTTGGTTTCTTATGGCAGCATCTGTCGTAGCTTAGATTTCCCCCCCACCCGCCACGACCCCCCCCGTCCCCCCCCCCCCCACCCCCCACCCCCCAAAACCCCCTCCCCCCGCCCCCACCCCCCCCCCCAACCCCTTCCACCCACCCCCTAAACCTCCCCCCCCCCAACCCCACCCCCACCGCCACCCCCCCCCCCGGCGACCCCCCCTCCCACCCCCCCACCCCCCCCCCCATCCCCCCCCCCCCCCCCCACACACCCCCCCCCCTCCCGCACACAACCACCCTCCCTCCCAACCACCCCCCCCCCCACCCCCCCCCTCCCCCCCCCCGCCCCCCCCCCCCCCCCCTCGCCCCCTCCACCCACCCCCCCCTCCCAAACCCCCCCCCCCCCCCTCCCGACCCCCCCACCCACCCCCCCCCCCCAACAAACCCCTGACCCCCTCGCCCCCCCCCCCACCCCCCACTCCACCCCCCACCCCCCACTGTCACCCCACCCCCAACCCCCCCGCCCACACCCCCCCCCACACCTCCGCCACCCGCCACCCACGCCCACCTCCGCCCCCAACCCCCAGCCCCCACCCCCTCCACCCACCCCCCCCCCAACCCCCCCAGCCCCAACCCCCGCCCCCCCCCGAACCGCTGCAATCCCACACCCACCTATTAGATACCCGACATTATCCGCACCCCAAAACCAATCCAAAACCCGACTCCACACAAAAGTTATAATACATACCATAAAATTAAGTAGAATTAACTCACGATATTCCATCATAAATTCCAACAACCATCATTTCAGTCCTCAAAACCAGGAAAACTTAACCATAGCAGCCACGAAGGGACATCCGAACCCTTTAAAAACACAACCGGAATCTATTTATAATTGACATCATATAAATAAAATCACATTGTTGAAATTTTGACCTTTGCCTTGTCAAGGCATGTGGTTGAGATTAATGCATTTTGAGATGAGTTATAAACTATTAAAAACGAAACAAGTTTTTGGCGCCGTTGCCCCTGGAGGCATTTTCTACGATGTATACCGACTATGATCTGAACTTGTCATAATTATTAATATATCAAATAAAAAAAAAAAAAAAAAAAAAAAAAAAAAACACAAAAGTAATATATCCCATAATCTTATAAATAAATACAAATCATAAAAAAATAAAAAACCAAAAAAAACATAAATCTAAAAATTGTCCCATAAAAAATTAAATTTCACTCATTGGAGAAATACCAAATATAATATTCTCCACTGATGTATATATCAAAATAAGTTCCCCGGTGAACTACAGAGTTCCCAATCTAACTAAAGATTTAAAAAACTAGCCTTCTGTCACTTACGATATACGTCACAACCACATTCTGATTGACTAAACTATAAAGGTGGGTATAAGGAGGTTTTTCCTAGGAACTTAAAACGACCCGAAAGGAGAAATAAGCTTCGCCTAATTCCCTACTCCTCCTCTCACCTGTGCGTTTTATCATCTGAAGCTACCCGTGACATTAAAGATCCGATTTATTGGCTTAAGTTGTCTATCTCTTGTACCATTTAAAAATAGATTGTGAATATATTTTTAAATCCAAAAAAAAAAAAAAATTAGTGTAACTTCTTTTTTATTTCCATTTTGTGCATGCGCACTCGATCTCAGTCCCGAGAGAGCCAGCTCCTCGCACCCAAGAAGAACACACCAGATATTATCGAACCTATTCGAATAGAATACTCCTCCATTTCAGGAAGATCCTTCACGTAGAGCCAATTGGCAGACTCTCAACAATGGCTCAATTGCTCCAACACCCCCCGAAGGGTACGAGGACCAATCCTTAATCCAGAAATTTGTTGCAAACAATATCAGAACTGAGGCACTGGTTGAATCAATCTTGTCCAGAACAAACAGTTTCTTCGTACATGATAAAGAAGACCGTCCATGCTCATATCCGATACATCAACTAGATCACCTCCCACAATGAGGGTCCCTAATTTTCCAATAGCTACGATTAAAGCTTATGCTTTTCCATTCTCAATCGAAGGGAGCCGCCGAATATGGCTAGAAAAAGAACCCCCTCTTCCCCCAAATTTTTATCCAAACTTGGACGATCTTGTATCCAAATTCATCAACCAGTTTTTCCCTCCTTCTAAAACGACGAATCTTCGCAATGAGATCACCAGATTTCAGCAAAGGTTCGATGAATCGTTTTATGAGGCTTGGGATCGTTTCAATGATCTACTTAGGCATGTCCACATCCATGGATTCTCAGAATTGCATCCAACTTGATACATTCCTATAATGCTTTGAACATTAATGATCAAGATATTCATTGAACTCCGCAGCAGGTGGAACTTTTGGACAAAATGCCTCGCGAATGTTTAAAATCACATGAGAGCAAGTGCAAGGGTTCGACAAACACGCGCTAAAGCAGTTGATGCCAAGGTAAGTAACAACTCTTCCACCCAAAGCTGTTTCATCTGATGTTTGCTAACTTAAGATATTTCCGTACATTGCTCTTAGACAAGAAGAAATCAAGCTTACTGCTTCTGCTGCCAGCTCCTGCACACCTGTCCAAGCCAGTTGAGCTAAAGTTTGTTACTTGCGGTGGTGCCCATTCTCACCAAAACTGTCCAGCCACTCATGGCAACGTTTATCGGGACAACATTTCTGAGTATGTGTCACAAGCCGCTGCAGCTAATTACAACCAAGTAAGCTCCAATTTCCGACCTCAAATGGTTGCAAATCATATTAGACCTCCAGGTTTTCCACCCGTTCAGAACTCTCAAGCTAATAATGCTAACAATTTCAATCGGGGGAATAACTTTAACCAAAACCGGGAGAGCAATTTCAACCAAAACAGAGGTGGAAATTTTAACCAGTCCAATTTCAGTCAGAATCAACTTCATAGACCCCAGGTTAATCAGTCTCCAGCTTATCAAGCCCCCGTTCCTCAGACACACAGTGTCACCAAGAACGATTTTGACAACTACGTCAAGGCTAATGATGCTATCATGAGAAACATGCAAAATAACCTCCAAAACCAGGGTCAGAGCATGCAAATCGAAACAAACAAATTGAATAATCAAATGGCAAATCTGACTGATATGTTGGCTAAGTTTGTAACTGCCAATACCGCTTCTACTTCAGGGTCAGGGACACTCCCTGGTAACACAGTTACTAACCCTAGAGAAGACTTAAAGGGTATCACTACCCGAAGCGGTGTTGCATATCAAGGACCTCCAATTCCTACTTCTTCAGTAGTGAAGCCAATACCCGAGGTGACAAAGGACCAAGTGCACCCTTCTTGCTCACAAAGTACCGCACCCGTCCAACCTCCGGTAGGTCCTGAACCAATCACAACTCCAGTTCTTGAGCCCATTGTTGCTCCTGTTGTTGCTCCCGTGCCAAACACTAAACCTTCAGTTTCTCTTCCATATCCTTCGAGGCGTGATAATGAAAAGAGCCGTAATCAAGCTAATGAACAAATCGACAAATTCTATGAAATCTTCAAAGAGATGAGTTTCGAGATTAGCTTTACGGATGCTCTTGTTTTGATGCCCAAATTCGCCTCGACTCTAAGAACCTTACTTGGGAATAAAGAGAAACTTACTGAAGTGGCTCGAACTTCCAATGAACCCTGTCTAGCTCGAACTTCGATGAATGAACATTGTTCGGCGGTCATCTTGAACAAGTTACCCAGAAAACTTGGAGACCCCGGCAAGTTCCTGATTCCTTGTGAATTTCCAGGAATGGAGGAATGCTTAGCATTAGCCGATCTCGGTGCTAGCATTAATCTAATGCCATTTTCAGTATGGGAAAAGCTTTCACTTCCTGATCTTACTCCAACTTGCATGACACTCGAACTTGCGGATCGATCAATTTCTAAACCAATGGGAATTGCAAAAGACATCTCCGTTAAAGTTGGTGTATTTCACTTTCCAGCCGACTTTGTGGTCGTAGATTTTGATCCAGACCCCCGAGTCCCTTTAATTCTCGGGAGATGCTTCTTAAAGACCAGTCGTGCTTTGATTGATGTATACGAAGGTGAAATAACCCTTCGTGTTGGCAGAGAGGCCATTACATTCAATCTGGACCAAACTTCGAGATACACGGCTAATTACAATCATATGACGGCAAACCGAATTGACGTCATTGATATGGCTTGTGAAGAATACTCTCAAGAAGTTCTTGGTTTCTCTGATGTGATCTCGAGTGGCAATCCCACTCCTTACTATGATCCAATCGTCTCTACTTCTTCTCCAACCTTAACTCCATTCGGGGACAGTGACTTTCTCCTTTTCGAAGAAGCCGACTCTTTCCTTGCTTTAGAGGATGATCCAACTTCACCGGAAGTTGATCCAACTTATTATGACCCTGAAGGGGACATACTTCTCCTCGAAGCAATTCTCAATAGTGAACCATCACCACCTCTCCAAGGAAATTATTTTCCTGAAACTCGAAAAGATCTTAAGATTTGTGAAGCAAATCATGAAAATTCTTCCGTTAATGAGCCCCCTGAGGTTGAGCTCAAGGACTTGCCACCTCATTTGGAATATGCATTTTTGCTCGAGTATGCATTTTTGGAGGGCGTCAACAAGTTGCCCGTCATTATTGCTAAGTGTTGGATGTTGAGGAAAAATTCCTGATACCTCATGAAATGGTGCTGAAGTCCACAAGCGAAGCTCATAGCCTTTGGAAACCTTTCTGACATTTCAGGGTATCTATACCCGAGATTTGTAACCCACATTAAGATTCTTATGGAAGAGGACTATGCACCAGCGTCCGAACATCAAGAGGAAGAGATAAATCCAAATTCCGGACGATTGTTAGGTTAAAAGGAGTTGATAAAAAAACTGCTCGATAAGCTGGATTTGATTTAACCTAGACTACCAGACAGACGCTCTTATGGTTAGCTACTATGATACTCTATTGTGTACCAATAGAGAAGGGAGATAATGACTGTGGTAGTGAACGATGAAAATGGAGTTGATTCAACTCGTTGGTGTATGCCGGTTCTCGCGGTCGCTACCGCATTGTATCATATCGTAATGTTGTTAAATGAATGCCACGCTAAGACCACTTCCTCTACCGTTCATGGACCAATGCTTCGAGGAGATTAGCGGGGAATGAATACTACTGTTTCTCGATGTTTCTACGGTTATTTCCAAAATCCCATTGACCCCGTGATCAAGAAAAGACTACTTTTACTTGCCACCTCTATGACTACTCCGTTATGCTACACTAAGATCCGCCGCAGCGCACTGAGTCGCGGCTTATGCCAACTGAACACGCTCCCACGCCCGTTTACACTCACAGATTATTTGCCAATTTCCCTTTGACATTGGTTGATGGAGCTCGCCCGGAATGGAAGTCACTTCCCTCACGCTGACGTGACCCCTTCCACTAGCCTACCGCTCTTTGAATTCTTCCAAAACATTGCCTCTCCACGTTAGACCACATGCTTCATAGTGTGGAGACACCAAACTTATAGTCTTAACTGGTAGAATGAGCCTAATTTTGGGATGTCCAACTTAGCTACTGTCATTGTTCCTGGCCCATAAGTATTTGCTAGATAGATGTTAGTGATGGGTGAGTGACTAGAGGTGCTCCTGACGTAGAATGTCCGTCGTGGTGCATGGTTTTATAGAATTTTGACCTTACCGTTTAGTTCTCTAATCCACCTGTCAAGGACGGGAGGGTATTAGAGTTTTTGCTCTGTGCTTATATGGCGTTTAGCCGTCTGTTCGTTAGCATTAGATTTGTGGGGCTTCACAGCAATTTGGATGGCTTTAGGGCTGCGACTGTAGTTGTATTGTAGGTTCGGGCTATCTCCAGTGAGGAATGTAATGACGGTTTGTCGATCTCTTGGTGGAGTGTTGCGGATTCGGGAGCGTGGTGCATTCGAGCATTCGCGCGGAAACATGTCATAGAGTAGAGTGTGATGGGTCTTGTTATGCGGATGAGCTCCCATATGCGTTGAGTTTTGGGGCTCCTCACAACCACGTGGTACCCCTTTCCGGGTATTGTGTGAGTCTAGGTTTGGATTGGGTTTGCGCTTATGGTTGGAGTGCGAAGAGTGGCGAGCAGGTGTGGCTCGGCAGGTTATGTGCCGTTTAGTAGTGTGGCGAGACGTCGTGGGAGTGTGAGAAAATCGTATTTGTTTGGGGGAGGTGCGTGAGGGGCGTCGTTTTATGCTTTTGCGTAGTCTGATGACTAGTACTCTCCCTATTGTGCTTGTGTAGAGGAAGGTTCCTGGATGTGGCAATATTTGTGTGGTGGTGGATATCGAAGTATGTTCAGAACAGTACGGTATCGTGGACGATTCTGTGATGTGGGAAAAAGAATTATGGCAATTGTGTTTTTTAATGCTTTTCGAGAAATTCAGGTCTTACCTTCATCATGAACAAAAGCATTGTGCATACGGACCATTCCGCCTCTTAAGTATCTCTTTGCAAAAAGGAATGCCAAGTGCGAGATTGCTCCGATGGGGTTCTCCTCCTACAAGAATTATGACTTCAAAGTTTATTGATACTAAAGGAGCCGCGAGAAACCTCGCAGCGGATTCATCTGTCCAGATGGAAAACCCGTATGAAAACGTCAAAGATCCTAAAGAGATTAAATGAAAGTTTTCCTCTTGAGGCGTTTAAATAATGGTGACCTTTCGTGGAGTATTCTAGAACCCGTGGTTTGCCGACTTTTGCAAAAACTACCACGCGGGTGGATTCATTGTGTAAGGGCATGTCGACCCAGCAGAAAAACAAGTTTTTCATATGATGTTAACACTATTTCTGGGACGACCCTTCTTGTTTTTAAATTTGTGCTGGATTCATGTGATCAGGCGATGTGTGCACGGCAATGAAGCTCTTGAAGTTCTCTCAGCTTTGCCACAATGACCCACGGGGGACTTCTGGCTGCAAACCTCACAGCCATATAAGATCTTTGAATGGTTTTTCTGCCCACCATCTATTAAAAGATGCACACGAGTTTGTCCAAGAACTGTGACTCGTTTGCCAACGTCAAGGAAAAAAACTTCACAACGTGATGAGATGCCTCAAAACTCCTCCACGTTTGTGAAATCTTTGACATTTGGGGCATCGACTTTATGGCCCGTTCAGTCTTCACGAGGGGAAAGTATATTTCGTGGCAGTCGACTATTTGTCAAAAATGGGTTGAAGCCGAAAGCGCTCCCCACCAATGATGACCGAAGTAGTTGCAAAATTTCTGAAGTCTCTCTTCGCCAGATTTGGTGCTCCCCGTGCAATCAATAAGTGATCGCGGAACCCATTTTTGTATGGACAGTTTGCAAAGGTCTGAGAAAAGAATATGGAGTTATACCGTCTCTCAACCGCTTATCACCACAAACAATTGTGGGAAGTGGAAAGTATCAAATCGTTGGCTTGAAAAAGAATCCTTGAAAGGAACATAGGAGAAAACGTGCCTCCTGGTCGGACAAACTAGATGATGCCCTATGGGCCGTACCGCACAGCTTACAAAAACAACCATCGGTGTACTCCTTACAAGCTTGTGTATGGAAAGGCATTGCCTTCTTCCGATCGAGTTTGAGCACAAATGCCTACTGGCCTTAAAGCAAGCAATTCTTCGATCCTGTATATTACGGGGTGATCACCGGAAAGTTCAACTCAATGGAACTCTAATGAACTTCTGTGATCTGCCTATGAGATCTCTTTTTGATTCTTACAAGCAAACAAGAGGCTCCATGACTCCAGATCAAATAAAAAACCGTGTTTTCAACATTGGGATCGATGTCCTCCTCTTTAATTACAGATTAAAGATTTTCTCGGGCACAAACTAAAATCCGTTGGCAATGGCCCCTTTTTTCCATCACTAGAGTATTTCCGTACGGCACTGTTGAGCTTTCTCAAACCAACGGCCAAATTTCAAAGTGTTTAATGGTCATCGCGTCAAGCACTACATTGGAGGGAAACGTACACACTTGGTGTTCCTGATCTCCAAACTTTACCCACAGGACCAATAAATCTTTGTGATGGCGTCAAGCATCGCGACCCTATTAACAAGCGCTTCGTGGGAGGACCCCTATGCTTAATCCGTAGTTGTGATATAAATACGTTTTGTTATTTTTGTGAGATAGCTTGTATTTTCAAATTACCCGTGTTTCCATGTTGTTGTTATTGTTTTATTGTCCAAGGATTGCCCGGATTGTGTAAGCTCTCAGTTTTGTCATTCATCCAAGAGTTTCACTCATCATCTGCTTCATTTGGAATCCGTTATCCTAATTCTTATCGACTAACGTTTTATCTTTTGGATACTAATAAATGGCACCTTAGATTAATGGAGTTCACTTCTAAACATCGAGGACGATGGTTTTTAGTTCTAGTTTGGGGGGGTATCTTGATATGATTGGTTGCCTGCGCATTGTTACACGGTAAATCCGTTTCTTTACCACAAAATACCATTAAAAAAATGAATAAAAATGAAAAATTTTCAAAAAATATAATAAGTTGGTTTTTGTCACTGTTTTGCTTTTATTTTGGGTTAGATAAGAATAATTTTTGACTTCTGATCGGGCCGTGTTGAGCCTAAGCTAGTTCTTTAGGCCTAGCTTTCACGAATCTCTATGCTTTGAATTTTAATAATGTGAAGAACGAGAAAATGATTAGAGTTAAAATTTAATGTGTATTTGTTGCTAGCAAAGATTTTTACAAAACTTATACAAGTAACTTGTGGTTTTCTCTCCCGTGAATTTCTAATCCACCTAATCATACGTACTCAATTAATCAACTAAAGTCAATCGTTGTTTCAGAAAAAGCTTCAAATTTGTAACTGGAGTTTTCAAAACGAGATTTTTTGTAGTGATTAAAAAGATAAATGCCAAAGGAAGAATGATGAAATGTGAATGCAAAAATCCGCTTTAAATATTGAATTTTTGCCAATGAAGCATGCAGTTGATATTATGGAGCAAGTTAAAGAATGTGTGTGATATCCCACTCCGCTAAGCAACGAGGGTGGGGGTTCAAAAACTAAGTTCGACCTTTACTTCTTAGGGGATTTGGTTGGTGTAGTGATATCTCACTTGGAAGAAAGGTCTAGGTGAGGGTTCAAACTAAGACACCAATCCTTAGCCATATTAGGAAGAAGGTGTTGATGTGATTTCCCACTACGCTAGCAACGGGGCGGGTTTTCAAACTAAGAACACCGGTCGTTGGTTGTGATATCCTACTCCGTTAACCACGAGGTAGGGGTTCAAACTATAGCAAGCATTCCTACTTAAGGAACTTAGATTTGATGTTGAAAAAGTTGCAAAAAAGTTTCTAAGTTTAAAATCTCGGAAATCAAAGTTGCGAAGTCTTAATAAGTTTTGCTTTGAGTCATGAATCTTTTGAATTATGACTATGAAAATAAGTGGGCCTATGTTTTAAATTAAAATGAGTACACACAATTCAATCGTATATATCCATGTTGGGTGTTGGAAAATTCACAGTAATAAGTTTGAGGGTTTAACATATAGACTTATATCTGACACTGATCTTGTTTAATTCGCTTAGCTTGGATCTGAGTGAAAATCGTGGACGATGATTTATCCGTTAAGGACTATCCGTAGATCACTCTACGGGCGCCTTCTCATTCTATGATCCCAGTATTAATAAATAAAGAAAGTCAAACTTGTTAAAAAATGAGAAAATCCAAAAATATTAGTTGTAGTTAGTGTAAATTCAGAAAATGGTGAAAACGGGGCTTACATGTTTACTTCATAACATTGCGTGAGGACACACAATACCTTAGTTTGGGGGATTTGATAAGTGCTTAATTACACATATCTTTTACCTCTAAAAACGAGCTTAAATGACCAAAAACAGACAAAAACTGCCAAATATATGTTTGTTTTGCATTTGTATTGTGCAGGAAGTGGATATCATCAAAAGACAGAAAACCAAGCCAAAATGACAAAACTGAGCATGGAATGGAAAAGACTGGTGAAAAAAAATCCAAGGCCAAAGGACAAAAAAAAAAAAAAAAAAAAAAGTCAAAGTAGTCAATCCACAGAAGATCAACAGTCAAACGGGAGCCGGAATGAAGAATACTATTGGATTTGCTCAATCTTAACCCCATATGATGGGTCCGGGAAAGCCCAACAATAGTATAATTAGAAGATGTATGAAGACAAATGGGCCCTCAATCAATTTCAACAGCCCATTTGTGTGCAATTGACAAAGACTGTGAAGACTTTGAAGGCCCAATCCTAGCCCAGTTACAGCCAATCTCAGCCATTGTACACACAAAACCCACTTCAAAACCTTATTGGGCTTGAAAAAGCCCAATAACCAAACCTGTACCTTATTTGGCCCAAAACCCAACCAGTGGGGCCCAATAAAAGCCCAACACTAAAAACCCAAACCACCCCCAACAAAAGCCCCACAAATTCTTTTTATAATAAACTTTAGGGGCTAATTTTGCCAATTTTAAAAGTTGTTTTATAAAGAAAAATGAAAAAAATAAAAAAACTAAGGGGCTGTTTTGCAAATTTCTCAAACTTTCCCTTATTCTTTTATATAAAAAACAGCAGGGACCAAATTTGCAATTCCCATAAACCTTCTTTATTTCTGCTGTTATAAACTAGAGGGACCATTTTTGCAATTTACCAAAACTCTTCTATTTCTCTTTTGTTATAAAACGCGGGGACCAAAGCTGTCACTTTCCAAACTTTATTTATAACTGAGTTTCGGCTTATAATAAAATGAAAAGAGAATGAAAGATGGGGGGCCAAAGTTGCCTCTTCCCCATTCTTTTCTTTTAAACCTGCAACCAACCCTGTACTCGAACCCCTTACCCGCCAAAACCATACCTCCCTCTCCCACTGTTTTCTTGCCAAACCACCTCCCTAGTACACTTCCCTGCTCTCCCCATACCATTTCCCACAACCCAATACCCCTATAACCATGCCCACTTGGCAATCCCACTCAACCCGAGACCCCTTTAATGGTGAGATGGTGTACAAAAAGGAATGGAGGGCTAGGATTGAGTATGCTGCCTTGTACACACACAGCAAACACAACCCAAGACAAAAGAATGCCTTGGGACTTCTATAAAAGAGAAGAGAACAAGCCGAGAACCAGAACCCCTGTTTTTATTTTCCTTAGTATAAAAATAGTTAAGTTTACTTTGAAAATGTTGTATTCAGTTTATTTTTAAGTTTATGTTGTAATATTTCCAGCTTTAATACAAGTAAGAGTTTTTTTTTTGTGAAATTGCCATTGTCAAAAGTGCAAAGTCTTATTTAAGACTTTGAATCTGTTTAAACTTATATAAAAAACGTGTAAAAGTTGTTAAGCTCAGCTTATAAACTTATTTTACCCCTTCATTTCTTTTAAAAAGCTAAAAAGAAGCCAATTTTATATATTAAGGGAGTGTTTGGTTTAGTCTTAAAATGGGTCAAATTTGGTTTGGTATGGGTCACAAACACTCAGCCAACTTTGGCTGAGTGTGTGGGGTTTATTAGACCATTCAAATCACAACTTTTAGTGTAAAAATAAGTTTTTAAGTCCCTTTTGTATTCTGTCAAATTTTCAATAAGCCAAAGTGAGCTAAACCACTCCAGCTGCTTATGCAGCTTAAGCACACTGTTGTTGTGCTTGTTTTTGTTGTTTCTAGCCATTTTACCAAACCCTTTGACCTGTCATTTTGATTTACCAAATATAGCCAAGTATGAGTCAAAAAGTTAATATGCATAATTTTTGAAAAACCCCATTTTTAAGCCCTAATATCAGCAGGTTTAAGTCCTCATTTATAAACCAAACTTTGAAAATAAGCTCATTGACCACCCCTATTAATCTGTTTGTGGTTGGATTTGGCTAAAAAGCTCTTAAGAGCTTATTTTCATAAGCCCAAAAGTCCCCTTAAGCCACTGCCTTGCCTCCCCTGGTGCTAGAACCAAAATTCAGCCCCACTTTTCTAGCTTATTTAATATTAAGCCATAGGTTCTTATTGCTTTTAAACATAGCTTATAGGTAGTTGTCTAGGGATTAGCAGCTTATTTTAGTTAGAAAGCTTATTTTATTAGCTTAATAGTAGCTTAAAGTAGGCCTTTTTCTGTTTTTTTTTAAACTGTCAATATAGCTATTTAGGATTCCAGCTTATTTTAGGGCTTATTATAGGTTATTTTAGCTTATTTAAGAATCCCCTAGCCTATTTATCTGTTCCCCATAAGTTTTAGCTTATTTAGTTAGCTTAAATCCCAATAAGAAAGAAAATTAAGCTCATAAGACCTTTTTTTTTAAGCTTTCTGGCAGCCCCAAAGCTCTCTTTTCGGGCTTATTAAGTTCACTTCAGCTTATGCACCTTTTATGAAAATTGTTTCCTAAGTCCCCTTTACAATGTTTGCTTTTCATTAGCTTTTTGTAATAAGCCCTTTGGTCTTGCTTTGTAATCGGGGTCACTCAGGGGACTGGTTTTGTGTAATTTTGTCTTTTTATAGTTTTAATTGTTAGTCCCCACTGTTAGTATGTTGTTACCTCGTTAGTCCTTGCTGTCCTTTCACTGTTAGTCCACAGCAGTTAACTTTTGTTAGTTTTATTTAATTTAATTAATATAAATTAGGTTTAATTTTAATTAGTTTAATTACTTTTAATTTATTCAGTAAAATTTGGGCATTTTTATATTTTTAGAATTGTTAACTTTTTCTTTATTTAATTTTATTTTTTTCAGAATTTTTATAACTTTTATTTTTTGTCTTTTTCTATTTTCTTAGTTTTAATTAGTTATTAAT
Source organism: Tanacetum coccineum (assembly GCA_026074375.1). Classification (NCBI taxonomy): domain Eukaryota; kingdom Viridiplantae; phylum Streptophyta; class Magnoliopsida; order Asterales; family Asteraceae; genus Tanacetum; species Tanacetum coccineum. The sequence continues at coordinate 25,956 of BQNB010027678.1, forward strand.
CTTTATAAATTCATAAAAAATCCAAAAATTAATAAAAAAATATTTTTCTTTTTTTATAAAATTTTCTTTTGTCATTTAGTGTCTAGGAAAAATACAACATTTAGTATAGGTTTAATTTTTCTTAAATTTCAGTCTTAGACCCGTTTTACCGAGTACGTTTTACCGTTTCTTTTCGTTTAGCATTCAAACGACCTCCGTTTTTATTCTAGTTTTTTTTTATTTTTCAAATTAACTTAATTAGAATTTAATTTTGATTTTTAATTTAATTTAGCATTTATTTTCTCAATTTTTAGTATTTAGGTTCCCCATTTCCTATATCTGTTTCCCGTAGATTAAATTAGGTTTTATTTAATTAATTTAAGTTGTAATTATATCAGTGTTTCCATCATATCTAAATATTCTCCATCATTCAATTTCTCATCAAACCAGGATTACTTTCAATTGCAGCCTCGTTGGGACATACGACCCGGGAATATCTCTTCCGGAATCTTTTTATCATGATTTCTATCTTGTTGTATTTTATCCTTTTGTGGAATTTGACCCTTTTGCGTTGGTCTAGGGCATTCGGTTAGGAATTGTATTAGGGTTGCTATATAATGTTGTATGGCCCTATCACGAATCAGTTGCATACAGCTCGAGGGGCTTGATGATAGTACATATAAAGCTTTGAAACCTTTATAAACACCTTCTTTGGATGATCAGGTTCACAAAACCAGGAGGTTGAGAATATATACACCTCTTCCATCTATTAGTGCCATACAAAAAATGCACTTTGTTGACATCCATTTGGTTTATATATGAACCCCATAAATGAGGCAAAGGATAAAAAATAATAACCTGGATTAGCTTCTGATTCTTGCCACAGGAGGAAAAACCTCATCATCAGTCAATACCCTCCTCCCTGTCTGTGCCTTGGGCCACTTAATCTTGCCTTTTTCTTACAACATATCCTTTTTCATTCCCGTTTGTTTATGTATACCCATTTTGTTCCAATCACCTTTGCTCCATGAGATAGATCTACTAGAATCCATACCTGTTGCAGCCTAAACTGTAACAACTCCTCTTGCATAGCTTCAACCCAATTGTCATCTTTAAGAGCTTCAGAAATCTTTTTAGGTTCCTCCTAAGATAAGAAGCAGGCAAACAAGCAATGTTATTTATCTTTGTGATTGTTCCTTTGCTGCTTTTGAACATAGCTTACAAGTGCATGTGCTCCTGAAGTTTGCTTCACTCTGCTTCTAGTTTGCACAGATGACTTAGGATCGCCAAGTATTTGGCTTTGTGAGTGAATGTTGTGAATCCTAAGAGTAGGAATGAGACTAACAGCTACTTCTGTTGGTAAGTTGTTAAAATTATGGACCATACCCTCTTCATCATAAGAAGCTTCATCAAAAATTCCTTTCTGAGGCTTGTTAAAGATTGTGAGCTCTGGCATATCTGAATCATCTTGATTAGCAGGTTGAGTATTAGCTGGTTCACTACCAGAATTAACTGAGTTAGTACTGGCAGCTTTGTCAGTAGTTACTTCCCTTAAATGCTTTTGAGCAAGTTAATCCAAGTCTCTTCTAAAAGCTAGAATTTCAGGAGTATCTTCTGAAATGCCAGTAGAAAAAGCTTCCTTCTCTTGTGTTTGAAGGTTTTGAAGTTGGGGGTACTTTCTGTCAAAAAAACTTCTCTTCCTTTGAATTAGTAGAAGACTTCCTTGGTCCAACTTTTGCTGCAGAATGCTTGATTGCTATAGGCACAACAATAAGCTCATCATATTTCATATGGCATCCTCAGAGAAGCATTTGCTTTTAGTTTATTTGTGGTTCCTGTTACTGTTAGTTACCTATTGAAGTTTCCTGCATGTGGTTAGATTGATTGGTCCAAAGTCACAGGAATATAATTCATATAAATCAGTGAGATATCAATATCAAACATCCATCTATAACTTATCTTTCACATTAAGGTTTTTCTCAAGAAATTTTACATGCGATTTAATTCTAACTTTTTAGGTTACTAAATTATATACCCTAAGGCTTTGGCTATTTAGTAAGTAACCATACTAAGGAAACCCTCTTCACACTTTCCATCAAACTTGCCAAGCACACTTAGAGTATCTAAAATGGTAACATGGCACCCAAAAGGTCTTATATAGCTAATAATTAGTTTGTGACCAAACAAAAGCTCATAAAGAGTTTTGTTTTGAGGTTTTGTCACCCTTACCCTATTAAAGATATAGCAAGCAGTACTAACTGCTTTTGCCCAAAAAGTAGTTGGTAAGAGTGAGTCTGCTAGCATAGTCCTAGCAGCCTCAATCAGGATCATGTTCATTCTTTCAGCAACTCCATTCTGCTGTGGAGTTCTGACATTGCTATACTCTTGTTTTATTCCCATGTTCCGACATAATTCAAGCATATACCTATTCTTAAAGTCAGTGCCATTATCTGATCTAATGATTTTAACCTTGTGATTAAGCTGGTTTTCAATTTGTCTAATAAAGTTCTTAAGGATGCCACTAGTTTCATCCTTTGTAGCCAAGAAGAATACCCAACTAAATCTGGTACAATCATCAGTAATAACAAGGCAATAACTTGCATGATTTATGCTTTTTACAGAAGTAGGTCCAAAAAGATCCATATGCAAGGTGTGTAATGGTACAGTAATGGTTCTTTCTAACTTTGCCTTACAGGAGGCCTTGTGTTGCTTACCTTTTTGGCAGGCAACACATGTATGGTCATTTCTGAAAACCTTGGAAGGTAGACCTCTTACAAGGTTTTCCTTCACAAGTTTGTTTAAGTGTTTAAAATTTATATGACCTAACCTCCTGTGCCACAATTTAGATTCATCAGATGTGGCATTTTGCAACAACAAGCATATCTTTTTGTAGGACCAGGTGTTCTTCATTATCATAAAACTGTACATATTGTTTTGCCTAGGGACATTAAGAAGTATCTGATTTTCATCAGGCATCTTAAAGTCAGGAGACACAACAAAATATTCAGTCTCAGTAAAAAGAACCTTGTGCTTCTTATCATAAATTTGTAATATTGAGAAAAGATTAAAATGCCCAAGTTCTTTTACAAAAGACAAACTATCAAAATCTAAATTACCAACTCTTAGTTAAGCCACACACAAAATATACTACAAAACTATTTAAAGACACTATGTTTCTAGATCTAGTATATTTTTAATAACTACTAAAAATAAGATAACCTATCATAATTAATTTTACTAACTAGAATTACAAACTATACATTTAATCCTCCCCTTAAATGTAGCTATGGATTTATCATACCAATATTAGTTTCTCTTAGGGACCCAGGCCTTTTCAGGCTTGGGTCTGCCTTGTGGTCCTTTAACATTTATAGTTCTAACAAAATTGGATCCACTATTATAATTGGAGTTTGGTCTAGAGTTCCTCCAATTATAACCTGCTGAGGTCTTAACAGCAGTGCCCCAATTTCCCTTTACAGCATTGAAATAAGATATTTTTGCTGTATTTCTATCAATGGGTCTTCTCATAGGTGAACAAGATTTAGAAAAATGCCTTCTTTGATTAAATTGATTCACCTGTGGTCTTTTAGGACTAAATCTGTTTGAGGTCCTGGTAGGTACTAGCTGTCTAGATCTAACAATATTAACATTAGAACTAACAGTACTAACTCTAGGCCTAATAGAATTAATATTTGTCCTACCAGTATTAATATTAGGCCTAACAGAATTAATTTTTTGCCTACCAGCATTCAGTTGTACTGGTTTAGGAATAAATTGATTAGCATGATTAACCCTGTTTGCATTTGTCCATACTGATTTTGCCACCCTGTTACCAGTATTAAAAACCCTTTGTTTCTTAAACTCAGCCTCTCTTGCCATTTTCTTTTCATAATAGTCACAATCTTTGATCAAATGACTTAGGCTGCCACAAACAAAACAATTTTTCTTGATGAAAGAGTAACCTTCTCCTAGTTCTCTTTCCATCATTTTATTTCAATTCTTTCCTTTAACTTCATATGTCCCTTGATTTTTCATTGGTTGCCTAGGAGTTTTTACGTGTTTTGCACAACTAGGTTCAACTTCTTGTAATTCAGACACAACTTTTTCATTAGTTATTACAGACTTAGACGTAGACATCTCATTTGGTACACTTATACTTTCTGATTCACACTCAGAAGAGTGCTCAGAGGTATTTCCATGAGATCCTTCACTATTATTTGATTGACATGTAGAATGCTCAGTAGAGTTGTCATCTAAGTTACTAATTTCAGGCTTTTGAGGTCCCTTTTTACCATAAACATACAAAGAATCATCAATTTCCTCTTGTGGTTTAGGAGTATAGTCTCCAGTTAATGGATGTGGAACTCCTTTGAAACTATTAGTCTTTGTAAATCTACTGTTTAAAGGTTTGTTAAGAAAATCTTTTTCTGTACACTGAAAACAAGTACGATTTCATTTCTCCCTCATAGCTTAAGACCTCTTGTTGATTGTATTTCATATCCTAAGCCAACTTTCCTTATTTGAAGTCATACCTGAATCATAATTTAAAAGGTTTTTAGAACAATTTTTTTCATGAATATACTATTTTCTGACTATTGTTCCTTTTCTTTTTACAGCTTCAATTCCTATTTCCTATATTTTAAGATTTTTCACTTTTGCATATATTTCATTTGCTGATTATGTTAGCTGTTCATATAGGATAATTGCTGCTTTTGAAAAGTTACATTTGAGCTTCTTAATTCTTAAACAACAGTGTATAGGCAAGTATTTTGCTTCTTGTTCACCTAACTGTTTCAGTTGTTGCACCACAAATAGTGTTTTAAGCTTATTTTAGGATCATGTAAGTTTAGACATAATGATACCTAAGTTTTGAGCTGATTGCCATGAGTGCATGATTTGTCTCTTCTTCCTCTAATGTATGTTCTCCCTAATTGACAACACCATCATCCATAGTCAGCAAATAGTTCTGATTTTGCTCTTTCTTTCCAGCTCCTTGATCTTGATAAAAGGAGTCTCTATTTTTCTTCTTTGTCCCCTTGGGATGGCATTCTCTAGCAAAATGGACAATGTTGTGACATTTGAAACATTCAAGCTTCTTTTTTGTCAAAACTAACAGGTTTGTTTCCATCAATCTGGACTCTCCTTCTAGTCTTTTTGTAGAACTTCTTCATTTGAATAGCAATCATTGCTATCTGCCGGTTTATGTCCATCTCTTCAATGTCTATATCATCAATCTATTCCAGGTCTTCATGAGCAAGTCCGATTGTAACATTCGTATTTTCAGGTCATTTTTATGACGTCATTTTATTTTCGTCATTTATTCTACTATTTTTTTAAGTCTCGTGCGCGTTTCTATTAATTCTCATCACATAATTATATCGAGTTAAACTAAAAATTTTCATTTAGAACGAATAAACTAGTGATTATGATGTTTATACATATTTCCTGAACCATGAATAGTGTTGGTTCGTTTTTATAAAAAATTGGGCAAAACATTTTAGAATCATTTATATTATTATTTATATGAGTTTCAAATTTATAAATATTATTTTACAAGATGATTGACCTACTTATACGATAACATTATACAAACGATAAAAATATTTTTTTATTTTTCGAAAGTAATAATTGACTTTTTATATTTTATTTTTATCGGTTACGTAAAGCGGTTACGTTTCGCGATAAAATTAATTTAGGCATTCTCGGAACCACCAAAATTATTCTACGCTTTTCAACAAATACACATTTTTTTACCAATGCTCAAAGTGTTTTATAAACTTTAACCCATTATTCGCTTTTGTTAGCCGAATATTTACCATAATGGAATTCCTCAAACTTTGTCTGTAACCTCAACTTGATTTCGTTGGATAATATCCCATTTGGGGAGGCCACATTTTTTTGATCAGAATTTAAGTTAGACGTTTGGTTTCCAGGTGCGTACGAGCGTTCTTAAGTTGTTTGTTAATGTGGTGAATATTGTAGGTGGGTTTTGGAGTCATTGGTGTTCTCAAATTTGGGCCTGTGAGGCAAGGTGGGATAAAGCGAGTGTTGGGGAATTAGGGAAAAAGACACGGGTGGAGGCTGGGGGAGGTAGGCGTGGGAGGGAGGGTTTTCGGTGTCATTGGGTTCTAGATAGTGGAGGAAGTAAGATGTGGGGTGTGGGTTGCGGCTAGGTTTTACTGTGTGGTTGGTTAGATGAAATTATGGAAGTGATGTTACAGAGTTTTCGGTGGGGGGCTATTGGTAACTGTGAGCAGTCTTTAAACACGTTATTTGCTTCCTCTTTTTCATTTTTTGTTGTGTTGTGTTTGCGTACACTGTTGATACCTTTTCCAAAACCCAGTACTGGTAATGCTTTAAGTTTTTTTTATATAAGTTAATTCCATTATATTTTATATATAACATTATGTGTCTAAGGACATAATAGTTTACTCGACTCACACAATTTTTTACGCAATCACCATATCACATTCACTATCCTATCATATTCCATAGTTCATAAATACCTACTATAATAAACACCATTGGGAGAATGAGAAGAGCTGTAGATAACAAAAACATTAGTCATCTTATAAGGAGAGATAATCACATTACAGGTTATTCTCTATTTTTTAATTAAATTAATTTCAGATTTCATGTATCGGTTTTTTTGCTTTCCGCCATTTGGTGTTCAGCCCTTAGGATTATTGTGTGAGGGGGGGGTTTTGGTCTAGAGTATAATCGGTTGATACGTGTGAGGGGGGTGGGGGCTTTGCGGGTTGGCTTTTGGATTTATGTATTTTATTTTATTATAATAAATTTTGTTATTGAGTGTGTGGTGTTAAAAATACTGGTGTCAGGTTGGTTTATGATCGTGTGAGCGGTTTCAATCTGATTTTCATAAGTATGGTTAAATATTGTTTGATTTGTGAAGGTATCATTGGGAAGGGGTGGGGGATTATCACCGGGGGGATTGGACTCTATCGGGGATTGGTGAGGTGTGGTGGGCGGGGTTGTCAGGGTGAGGTGGGGGGGAAAGCGGAGTGGGCTAATGAGGGGAGGCCGGCACGTCAATGTCAATGTTTGGGAACGTGACGGGGTACTGGGGAGTGTTAGAGGGAACTTGAAGGAGTGCGGGATGTGGGTTGGGTGGGGGTTGGGGTTTTTAAAGGTGGTCAGCTGGGCGGAGTATGAAGTGTGTATGGAGGGGGGGGGGGGGGAGGGGGGTGGTTCACGGCATCATCAGTAGGGTAAACTATCGTATCTAGTAGTTTTTTGTTTTTTTTTTTTTTTTTTTTTGGGTTTATTTTTTTTTTTTTTTTTTTTTTTAGTTTTGGTTTCCGTTTTGATGTTTTTGTTTTTCTTTTTTGTTTTTTGGTTTTTTTTTTTTTTTTTTTTAATTGTTTTGGAGTGGGACCGGCGTAGCTGAGCGAACATGGTGGGAGGGGGGGGCGGGGGAAGGAGGGAGGGCAGTGGTCGCATTCACGTTTCCCACGGTATGTGCTGCAGTAATTCGACTCTTTTTGTGTTGGAAGTTTAGGCGTTTGGCAAATGATGTGCTCCGAGCGTGGTGGGTTTGTTGGTTGACCAGTATGAGCGTCTGAGTTCGGCGGGATCGGGGTTGGGGTGTGATGCCCATTGTTGGGCCGGTGCGCGTGATGGGATCTGGTTCGCAAGGGTGGTGGCGGGACAGAAGTCGACCTATATTGCGGGGGGGGGGGTTGGGAGAGGTTGGGGGCTGGGCGGGTTGCTTAGTGAGCGGACATACAAACAGTCGCAGGTCTTAGTGTGCGTTATTAGTTGGGTTTCTTTGAGGGGCACAGTTGTAAGGAGTCGTATATTTTTTCTATTTTGCATGTTGGGGAAGCGAGGTTCCGAGGGATCTCTGGGGGGGGTTTAGGGGCCTGGGAGGTTAGAGCGGTGTTTTGGTAGTGCGCGGCTATTGTGGGTGCGGGATGCGGTGTTGCTGTAAACTGTGGGGAGGGGGGGAGGTTGGAAAAGGTTGGATGTGTAGCGGGAGATGTGCGGCTACGTGGAGACAGGGGAGCGGGCCGCGATGGTTGCAGTATAGGAGGAAGTGACGTTGTCGGGTTGGATGGTGTGTAGTATGTTCAATGGGTAGCGGGTGGGTTGGCGAGGGGGGGGAAGGTTGATGTGGAAGTGGTGGATAGTTTCTGAAATTTGACGGTAGACGTAGAGAGATTGAGCGTTTATGGTAGGTCTTTGGTTAGTGCGGGGTGCCGGTTGGGGTACGTGGGAGTAGGGCGAGGATAGCTGTTAGTTGAGCTGGGAGATAATTTCTGGAGGGGTGGGGGAGAGGGGGTTGCACATACCTTTGTCGCGACAGAGAAGTGTGTTAGATGAAGTGGGGGCGGTTGTGTATGGTGGAAGATAAGATAATGGGGGGGGATGGGTAGGGGGGATCTGCTTGGATTGTTTTGTTGTTGCTCTAGTTCATCGGGTTGGTATTTGCAAGCTTAACCATCCCCCTCTTTATCCGTTTTAGCTTTTCTTTCTACCACATATAAAGTTTTACTGGGATTCTCACCATGACAATCTTATTTTCTTTTCATGAGTAGCCGTATTTTGCTTAATGGAAATACCTGATGTCTAACATGCAATCGATAACACAATCTAAAGCTGTACTACTCAACCATATTATATTTTCTCCGCTATGTGACTTTTCATTTGGTTTTTATAACGTGACCCAAACAATACAATTACGAGATGACTGAAACACAGTGATTTGTTATTGGGTAAGTGGCGATCGTTACTTGTGAGGTGTTTAACGAGTGGGCACACGTATCACCCATATGTTATCTCCACTGGTCTCTTTTTGGTTTTGGTTTTTTTTGGTTTCTTTTTTTTTTTGTTGTTGTGTTTTGCTGTATTAGGGGTTTTGGTGGGGGGTAATAGTGATCTTATTAGTATTTTCACATGTCTTCTGATTTATTCCTTACTTTCGCGTTAAGTTATGGGGATTTGTTTTTTGAAGGGTTCTTCCACCGGTATCCACCACCAAATAAGAGACCGCTATTCTTAGCTTTTCTATGTCTCTAACCGAAGGTCTCGGGCGAGGATAGTAGCATACCTCGAGTGCGATTGTGCGTTTTCTTGGTCTCACTTCCACTCTGCTCTCCCAGCACAAATTCCTTCTCATGGCTATTATCCCCTCTTGACGCTTGGTTATAGCATTATGAGTATGCGGACGATTTCTCTTATGTGCAGCGATTCTCTACCGCACAACTCAACTTTTTTAATAAAAGGGGACCATCTGCCAGGTTTTCTAGATTTTTGTACGTGCGATTTCAAAGCACTTTGTAAACAGTTGTCTGCAATCGGTCATACCAGTTTGTTGAAGTGGTGATGTTGAATATTATAAATTTACAACTGGTTTTCTTTTCGTGGTTTTTGGGACCTTCCTGTGAAAACTTATTCTACTGACTATTCAGGGCACATAATACCCGCCCTATGTTTTTCGTGTTTTTTGCGTTAATACAAAGCAAGATAAATATACTAATGAAAGATACGAAAAAGAGTGAATAGTCTTTTATGGAATTGTTCCTAATGTAACATCTACGTGGTACTCTCACCACACAGCGGTTTTCCATGTTGATTTGATTTGGATTTTCTTTGTTTTTGAATCGAAACCCAAAAAGATTCTGCACTAGGTGGCGGAACGTTCTATAAATATATCTGTGGACTCTCTCTCTTTTACTCACTACCTTACGTTGTTGTTTATGTTATTTTGTTTTTGAAGACGGCGGGCGAGATCCACGATATTCTTAGTTACGAACCGCACACCTTTTGTGCAGAATCGGCTGGTGTTGGTCGTTTCAACATGAAAACATGCTGAGGCGTGTAGGTTGAGTACTTGTAGTGATGTAGGAAACAATTCATGAATTTGCTTGTGTAACCAAATCACGAAACATAGGAGCGGGTTTTGTTGGGGCAACTGATTAGCTTTGAGATAAATGTTTCATTGGAATGGTCCCAATACAACAAAGATTACCAGTGTATTTTATCAATTTAAAACATCTGGGGTGTCCGATTGCTGATCATCTGGTTTAAATGTGATTTGAAATTTTGTTTTCGTCAGACAATAAGCAGGTTACTGAAGATGTACCATTTGTTTAAGTTGTCGGATGTGAACTCGCGCAATAAGTTGAAACGGTCAATCAGACGCATTGGTCTATCTACCGATGATTCAAGAGATAGCAATATTTGATGAGCAAGTCAGTGAGACCCTTGAAATCATCCAGTCGCAGCTTCTTCGTGTTAGAGACGATTGAAGAAAGAATGGCGGCTCTTTGTTCGTCGTCATTCCATGTATGTTAGTTCTGGATAGATTAGCTGTACCTTAATAGTAACTTTGGGTAGACGGTGATATAGAAGGTACCATTGATGTGCCTATCATTTTTCTGATAGGTGAAAGATAGGTATCATAACTATTTCGCCATAGAAGATAATTGGTTGATTGGAGTAAGGCTTAATTGTTATCCCATATGGTTAACAAGCGGTTATTCATGTCGGAAATTAGGGACTTTCATGATTAAATGAAGATGATGATTGTAATGTGTTGAGTACGACCTTGTAAATATTTGTGGGAGATATTACCTGGGGGGTCTGGTGGGTGTTTGAGGGGGTGGGGGTGGTGTGGTGGTTTGTGTGTTTTTTTTTATTTTTTGAGTCTCTTAGTTTTTTTTAGCTGGCTTTTACATATTACCATGTATGTATATTATGCAAAAGGATCCTCTTGAAACAATGACGGGGTGGTGAGGATAAAGCTTGTTTTATATTAATTTTATTAGGGAATTAATACAAACACTTTGTTTACATATAAACGCTTACTTTGTGGATCTGAGGAGATTGATTTGACTAAAATGCCTATCATTTTTTTAATGTTTTAAGGGAATAAACCTAATATAATATACAAAATATTATAAAATTGTTTTTTTGTATGAGTTTATCCTTGATTTAAGTGAGATTGATTTGGACTATATTTCTTGCATTCTATGATTAAGGAATACAAATATTTAAATACAAAATTTATTGTAGTTTATCCTGTTCTGTTATAATAAGTACCTTGAACGAAGCCTAAGCATTCGTTCGGGAATACATAGGGTTGACGAAACCAACTTCGTCGTGAATGGTTATTATAATCGAACTATGCCGGAGAATAATCCGTTCAGTAAATGTACTGAAGCTGTATGTTTAGTGTGTTGCTTATTGTTGTTATCTATCTTAGTTAAGCTTGTGTTTTTTCGTATTACATTTTAGAAAGAAACCGCAACATGTACGGGGTTACAATAATAACTTGAAGTTAGGTTTGGTAGCGGGACTCTAACTTGTCGGGAAAGACACAAAAACAATTTTCCTGTCAACAGGTCTTGAGATGGTGATCGATAAAATGTTTGTAACAGACTCCTTTGAAAATGACATTTATGCCGGGGGGTAATATTAATGCATCTGGGAAATAAAAAATTTTATATTCGCACAATTTTTCGTTTTTGTTTGGTCATCTTAAATTTTTCAATCTTTCTGGTTCCATACGTTTTCATATTGCATTGTTCTGCCTTGATTTCTTCAATAAAAGACATTCTTACCCATCTTGTTTCTATGTTCAGGTAAATTTTTCTCGTTTCTTATTGGTTTTCTTCTAGTTACGAACAAACATACTTTTCTTTTTTTTTTTTCTTTTATTTTGCATTCTCCGACCTTACCAAAGTCTTCGTTACTTTTTGGTCGAGATATCAAGAACACACTTCTTTTCTTGCGTTCACTACAATGATTGGGGCTGCCTTTTTGCTGGCCAAAATTGAAGAGATGACATATGATTTTATATAATATTTTTAAATTTTATATAAAATGAGAATATAAATGTCGGCGAGTTTTCGAACTGTTTTCACATTTTTTAGGACTAATGTTTTTTGGTTTCTTCATGGTGTTTATTATTAGTTGGTAGTGTTGAACTATGGATGATGATATAGTGAATGTGTATGAGGTTTAAATTGTAGTGAGAGTGTAAACGTGTCCTACCATATGTACTTACGTGGTGTTTGAAGGATCAACATGTGAGAAAAAAAAGGACATACGTGTTAAGTGATCCGTAATTAAATTTTAGAGGGTTGAGATGTGGCTAGTAAATATATCACCAGGACTAGTTAATGGTACTTTTAGCAAGACCAAAAGACCAAAAGATAAGGAGGGGGCGTTGGAACATATAGAGGGAAATAAGGAAGAACTTTGGTCCATTTCACTAGTCATGGTCTAGGTATTTATTAGTTCCAAGTACTTTAGTAGTTAGTTGTGTGCTATTTGTCTCCCCATTTGGATATTATCCCACGAATTCAAGGGGAGGGAATGAACTAGTTGGTTTCCTTAGGTAATATTCGGCTAACATAAGTATTATGGGTAAAGTTTTATAAAAACTTTGAGCATTGGTAATAAAAATGTGTATTTGTTGAAGCGTAGATTAATTTTGGTGGTTCCGAACAATGCCTAAATTAATTTTATCGCGAAACGTAACCGCTTTACGTAACCGATAAAAATAAAATATAAAAAGTCAATTTTTACTTCGAAAATAAAAAAAATATTTTTATCTCTTTGTATAATGTTATAGTATAGTAGTGTCAATACGTCTTGTACAATAATATTTATAAATTAAAATCTCATTTAAATATTATTAAATGATTCTAAATGGTTTTCCAAATTTTTGATTAGAAAACGAACCAACCACTATTCATGTTCAGGAGTGTGTAGAGTTAAAAATCTTATTTCATCTTGTTAGATTCGTTAAATGAAAATTTTAGTTTAGTTTACTCGATTTAATTATGTGATGAGAATTAATAGTAAACGCGCACGAGACTAAAAAAATAGAATAATGACGAAATAAATGACGTCATAAAATGACCTGAAAATACGAAATGTTACATTGGACTTGCTTCATGAAGACCTGGAACAGATTGATGATATAGACATTGAAGAGATGGACATAAACTGGCAGATAGCAATGATTGCTATACGAATGAAGAAGTTCTACAAAAAGACTGGAAGGAGAGTCCGGATTGATGGAAACAAACCTGTTGGTTTTGACAAAAAGAAGCTTGAATGTTTCAAATGTCACAACACTGGTCATTTTGCATATGAGAATGCCCATCCAAGGGTGTACAAATGATGGAAAAGAAGAGAGATCCTTTTTATCATAGATCAAGGAGCCTGGAAGACAGAGCAAAATCAGAACCTATTTGACTGACTGTATGGGATGATGGTGTTGTCAATTGGGGAGAACATACAGTAGAGGAAGAAGAGACAAATCATGCACTCATGGCAATCAGCTCAAATAATGAGGTATCATTATGTTCTAAAACTTGCATTGATTCATATAATAAGCTTAAAACACTGTGTGATGAACAAACGAATCAGTTAGGTGAACAAGAAGCAAAAATACTTGCCTATACTCTAGCTGTTAAGGAAATTGTAGAAGCTCAAATTGTTACTTTTCAAAAGCTAGCATTTATCTCTAAATGAAAGAGCTTTCATTTCAAAGCAAATGAATATATGCATAAGATGAAAGCTTAAAAGATATGGATGAATGGAATGGAGAAAGCGTAAAGAAAGGAACAATTGCCAGGAAAATAGTAGGATTCATGAAAAAAATTTTCTAAAAAACCTTTAGATATTAGTTGATTCTGGGTATGACTTCAATAGGATAAGTTGGCTTAGGATATGAAATACAATCAAACAAACTGGTCTTAATAGCTTATGAGGAGAAATGAATCGTTACTGTGTTTCAGTGTACAGAAAAGATTTTCTTAACAACCTTTATAAAAGTAGATTTTCAAAGATCTGATAATTTCTATGGAGTTCCACATGCATTAAACTGGAGATATACTCCTAAACACAAGAGGGAAATGGAAATTGATGATTCTTTGTTATGTTTATGGTTATTAAGGGACCTCAAAAGCTCTGAAATTAGTGAATAATGATCGAACAACTCAACTGAGCTTTTCCTTATCCTGTCAATCAAATGACAGTGAAGGATCTTTTGGAAATCCCTCTGAGCACTCTTCTGAGTCTGAATCAGAAAGTATAAGCGTACCTAATGAGATGTCTGCGTCTAAGTCAGTTATCACTAATGAAAAAGTTGTGTCTGAATCAAAAGAAGTTGAACCTAGTTGTATGTAAACCACACGTAAAACACTCTAGGCAACAACCCCCCCCCCCCCCCTTCCCCCCCCCCCCCCAATGAAAAATCAAGGGACATCTGAAGTTAAAGGAAAGAATTGGAATAAAATGATGGAAAGAGAACTAGGAGAAGGTTACTCTTTCATCAAGAAAAAGTGTTTTGTTTGTGGCAGCCTAAGTCATTTGATCAAAGATTGTGACTATTATGAAAAGAAAATGGCAAGAGAGGCTGAGTTTAAGAAACAAAGGGTTTTTAATACTGGTAATGGGGTGGCAAAACCAGTATGGACTAATGCAAACAGGGTTAATCATGCTAATCAATTTGTTCCTAGATCAGTACAACTGAATGCTGGTAGGCCAAACATTAATTCTGTTAGGCCTAATATTAATACTGGTAGGACAAATGTTAATTCTGTTAGGCCTAATATTAATTCTGTTAGGCAAAATGTTAATTCTGTCAGGACTAATATTAATACTGTTAGATCCAAACAACCAGTACCTACCAATAACACAAACAGTTTTAGTCCTGTAAGACCCCAGGTGAATAAGTTTAATCAAAGAAGTCATTTTTCAAAATCACATTCACCTGTGAGAAGACCCATTGTTAGAAATACAGCAAGAATGACTTATTCTCATGCTGTAAAGGGAAATTAGGGCACTGCTGTTAAGACCTCAGCAGGTTATAATTGGAGGAGACCAAGACCAAACTCCAATTATAATAGTGGATCCAATTTTGTTAGAACTATAAATGTTAAAGGACCACAAGGAAGATCTAAGCCTGATAAGGTTGGGTCCCTAAGAGAAACTAATTTCTCTTTTACATGTGCAGGATCATCCACTCAAGAACATGGAGGACAGAGGTATATTTGATAGTGGATGCTCAGGGCACATGACTGGTAACAAGGATCACCTGGATGATTTTGAAGAATACAAAGGGGGATCTGTTACCTTTGGAGGTAGCAAAGGCTACATAACTGGTAAAGGCAGGATAAGAGTTGGTAATTTAGATTTTGATAGTGTGTCTTTTGTAAAAGAACTTGGGCATTTTAATCTTTTCTCAATATCTACAGATTATGTGATAAGAAGCACAAGTTATTTTACTGAGACTGCAATGTCTTGTTGTGTCTCCGACTTTAAGATGCCTGATGAAATCAGGATACTTCTTAAGTGGTCCCTAGGCAAAACTATATGTAACAGTTTTGATATGAAGTAGAAACTGGTCTCTCAAAAGATTATGCTTGTTTGATTGCAAAGCCACATCTGTGAATCTTAATTGTGGCACAAGTGTGGTTCCTAGGTCATATAAATTTTAAACACTTAAAAACAAACTTGTGATGGGAAACCTTGCTAAGAGGTCTACCTTCCAAGGTTTTTAGAAATGACCATACATGTGTTGCCTGCCAAAAAAGGTAAGCAACACAAGGCCTCCTGTAAGGCTAAATTAATAAAAACAATCATTGAGCCATTACACACCTTGCATATGGATTTTTTTGGACCTACTTCTATAATAATGCCATACAATCATGCAAGTTATTGCCTGTTTATTAATGATTGATTGTACATAGATTTAGTTAGGTATTCCTTTTTTGCTGATCTAAGGATGAAAACTAGTGGCATCCTTAGAAGAATTCATTAGACAAATTGAAGAACCAAGCTTAATTCACCAGGGTTTTAAAATCATTAGATCAAATAATGCATTGATTTTAAGATATAGATATGCTGAAATTTATGTGGAAACAGGGAATAAAACAAGAAGTCTATACGCAATGCCAGAAACTCCAAGCGAATGGGGTTGCTGAAAGAATGAACAGGACCTTAATTGAGGCAGCTAGGACTATGCTAGCAGACTCACTCTTACCAACTACTTTTTGGGCAGAAGCAGTTAGTACTACTTGTTATATCTTTAATAGGGTAAGGGTGACAAAACCTCAAAACTAACTCTTATGATGCTTTTGTTTGGCACAATCTCAATTTATTAAGCTTATAAGACCTTTTGGGTTGCCTTGTTACCATTTTAGATACTCTAAGTGTGCTTGGCAGTTTTGATGGAAAGTGTGATGGGGTTTATCTTAGTTGGCTTACTCACTGAAATAGAAAGAAGCCTATAGGTTATTAATTTAGTAACCAAAAAAGGGAGAAGTATATCTGCATGTAAAATTTCTTGAAGAAAAACCTAATGTGAAAGGAGTAGGTTTATAGTTGGATGTTTGATATTGATATCTCACTGATCTATGAATTAGTATTCCTGTGTCATTGGTCGCAATCAATTCTAACCCATAATGCAGGTACTTCAGTGGTAACTAACAGTGCATGTACGCTACAAACCCTAATGCAAATGCTTCTAAGGAAGCAGATGAGGATGACGGTGCTTATTGTTGGTGCCTAAACAATAAAGCAATCTGCAGTAAAATTTGGACCTGAAGGGATGTCTTCTACTAATTCAAAGAAGAGAAGTTTCTGACAGAAACTTCAAAACCTTACACAAACACAAGAGAAGGAAGCTTTTCTGATTGCATTTTCAGAAGATACTCTTGAAATTCTAGCATTTTTAGAAAAGACTTGGATAACTTGCTCAAAAGCATTTAAGGGATGAGTAACTACAGACAAAGCTATACCAGTACTAATTAATGTCAATTAATTTGTAGTGAACCAGCTAATACTCAACTGCTGATCAAGATGATTCAGTATGACAGAGCTCACAATCTTTAAACAAGCCTCGGAAAAAGGGATTTTTGAATGGATGACTTCTTAGGAGAAGAGGGTATGGTCCATGATTTCAACAACTTACCAACAGAAGTAGTTGTTAGTCCCATTCCTACTCTTAGGATTCACAACATTCACCCACAAAGCCAAATACTTGGCGATCCTAAGTCATCTGTGCAAACTAGAAGCAGAGTGACTAGTGAAGCAAACTTCAGGAGCAAATGCACTTGTAAGTTTTCGTTAATAAGCAGCAAAGGAACAATAACAAGATCAACAACAATTCGCTTGTTTGCGGGGCCACTGCTTCTTATCTCAGGAGGAACCTAAAGATTTTTTAAAAGTCTTTAAAGAAGACAGTTGGGTTGAAGTATGCAAGAGGAGTGGTTACAGTTTAGCTGCAACATGTATGGAATTCTAGTAGATATACTCATAGAGCAAAGGTGATTGGACAAAAATGGGTATACAGAAGATCAAACAGGATGAAAGAGGAGTTGTTGTCAGAAATAAGGCAAGATTAGTGGCCCAAGGTCACAGACAGGAGGAGGGTATTGACTATGATGAGGTTTTTGCTCCTGTGGCAAGAATAGAAGCTATCAGGTTATTTTTAGCCTTTGCCTCATTTATGGGGTTCATAGTATACCAAATGGATGTCAAAAGTGCATTTTTGTTTGGCAATATAGATGAAGAGGTGTATTTCTCAACCTCCTGGTTTTTGTGATCCTGATCATCCTATGAGGTTTATAAGGTTGTCAAACTTTATATTGAGACTTCATCAAGCCCTAGAGCTTGGTATGCTACTTATTACATTTTCTAGAGGGTAACTCTTGATGTCATTTGTGTTTTGACTTGCTTGTTGAGTTAGCATGGATACACGAGGGGGTACCATTGACAAAGACTTTATTTATTAACTAAAGACAAGCCCCTGTCAAGGATATCATGATGGTTCCAAGTGGGATGTAGATGATATCATCTTTGGCTCTACTAAAAAGTCTTGGTGTGACGAATTTAGGCCTTGATGAAAGGCAGATTTCAAATGAGTTCTATGGTGATGAACTCATCGTCTTCCTTGGATTGCACAGTCAAACAAAAGACAGATTGGGGAATTTTTTTTTTTTTTTTTTTTTTTTTCAAAATTTTTATCTCCCCCCCAAGACAAGTATGTTGTCGACATGCTAAAAAAGATTGGAGCCATTGCTTAGTGTGAAAACTGCAATAACCCCTATGGAGACCAAGATGGCATTAACAAAAGATGAGGAGCTGATGATGTGGATGTACACTTATACAGATCCATGGATAGGATCTCTATGTATTTAAACTGCCTCGCCTGATATAATTTTGCAGAATGTGTTTGTTCTCGTTTTTTTATGGTCACTCCATAGACTTTCACACCTAAAATGCGTATGACTGAAGAATCTTTAAGTCTCTAAGGGGCAAACCCCAATTGGGCTTATGGTTATCACCCCCATAGAGAACATCTATTACTGGAAGCTTTCTCAGACAGTAAACACCGGACTATGCCTGGGGCCAGGTGGGGGGGGGGCTCAGGTGCCATGGGTCCAATCTTTTGACTAGGAATAGGGAACAGAAATTAACACATACGTGGTGCATGATGTGGTTTATTTTTTTTGTCTAATTTCTTTGGAGAATAAAAGAATTAGCTAGGAAATTGGTAATAAAGCAGAGATTAGATTAGTCATTCAATGGAAGCAGAATTTAATTTCTGTCAATGCAAATGAAACAAAAACATTAGTTGGTCTTTTTACCTCTACAAACAGAAAAGCTGGGGGAACTATGTATTGATGTAAGCTTCTGTAGGTATCATATAATATATAGTGTTTTTTTTGGGGATTCAGAATCAAATGTTTGGACTATGGTTTCAAGTTTATGAATACAAAAAAAATCCATCCACATTGATAATGAAAGCACAATAAGCATTGTGAAGAATCCGGTGTATCACTCCAAGACAAAGCACATAGAGATCAGACACCACTTTATACGAGATTCTTATGAGAAGAAACTCATTCGGGTGGAGAAAATTCACACAGACTTAAATGTAGCTGACTTATTGACCAAAGCTTTTGATGGACCAAGGTTCAATTTCTTAGTGGTTAATATTGGTATGATAAATCCATAGCTACATTTAAGGGGAGGATTAAAAGTATGGTTTGTAAATTCACTCATACTAGATAGTAGACTTAATTAGGATAGGGTATATTAATTCTAGTAGTCATAGACCTAGTAGTAATAAATGTTTTCAAGTCATTTTATAGTATATTTTGTGTGTGGCTTAACATTTTCAGGTTATACTTGGATTGCATGGAGGATTGGAGTGTGGATTAAAGTTGCACTGAAGTTGTGAAAAAGTTAATTCTGGTATTGTCAATTTTAATTCTGGTAGTTTACTCGTTAATCCTGGTAAGCTTATTGTTAGTTTTGACAATAAATCATTAATACTGGTTGACCAGATTTAAGTCTGGTAGGCCAATATTAATCCTGGTAACTAGTCGTTAGTACTGTTTGGTCTCACAACTTTGACTTTTCACTAAATATGACCGTTATCGCAAATTGCGGGGATATTTAAGCGGATAATGATACAAATTGGATATTTACTGTTTTATCTCACCCAAAATAGTTTTCTTCATTAAAAAGAGCCTATTTTCTCGGAGGAACAATTGAAATTCATTCTTATTCGCATATAAAGTCAATTAGCTGCTATAATCAGTACTAATTTACCAAAAC
>BQNB010027679.1:3465-33465 GCA_026074375.1 Tanacetum coccineum
GGGTAAGAAATCCGTCTCTTACCATAATGTGAAAGTATCTAATACATGCATGCCCATAACAGGAGGTTCTATTTTAGATTTTATGGATGACTTAGTAAAGGTTAGACAAACGATGGGCTTTAATATGGAAGGATGCTTAAAAAATATAGAAGAAATCATTGGTGCTCAAGGAGATATAAATGTTAATAGATGAATTTTTTGTCTCTTAATATTCAAGGCCTTGGTCATAAGGCAAAAAAAGGATGGATTAAAGAATTGTGTTTGTTGCATAAAATAAATTTTGTGGCTCTTCAAGAAACTAAGATGGAAAGTATTGATTTGTTTTCTATAAAGATGTGTTGGGGAAATCTTACATTTGATCATGCTATGTTCATAAAAGACCACGTTTCTTCTTCATACTATTTTTTAGCTATTATGGGTACTTGGACTCCTACTACAACTAAATTGCTTGTTATTTCGGTGTATGCTTGATATGTGCTAAAACACACATCATTTGTACCCCAAAAAATGCTAATAAACGGACTAAAACACTAAAATATGGATAAATATGTTGCAAATATGTTTGTATTGTGTTTTTACGTCTTACAGGTACAAAGGATTGAAAACAAAGCAAAAACGGTAATTTTCGGGTGACTTTCGACGACGTTTTCACGTTTATCGAGGTCGAAACAAAGTCGTTAATTTTCCACGATCACACCATTGGAAAGAGCACGAAATTACGAGTCCAACGGTACCAGCCTTTCATATTTGAACCTTTTTCGTCCCTATTTGAACCTTTAATACTAGTATAAATAAACCTGGCCAATAAAAGGTTATATATTAATTTTTGTATAATATTAATGAAACCATTGCTAGTGCAGTTGGTTTCTTGTGGTAGCTTAAGACTCTATCATAGAGGTCTTGGGTTCGAAACGCAGGAGGGTAAAATCCCCTCCACGCCACGTCAGCTGACACGTGGCACCACGTGGCAGACCCGACCCGATCCACACCCGGCCCAAGACCCGACCTGACCCGGCCCAAGACCCAAACTGACCCGGCCCAGACCCAACCATGACTCACCGGTTGACTAGCGGTCAACCCCGTTGACTGGTGGTCCGGCGGTGATCCGCCGCCGTTGACCGTCGTTGGCCACCGTTGACTGCCGCCGATGACCACCGTTGACCGGTGGTCCGGTGGTAGTCCGGTGACGGTGCTAAAACAGTAATTACACCACGTGGCACCGCTTAGGTGGTGACACGTGACATTCTAATGATTGGAGTACGAGGTACTGTGCAGGTATACGAGGTATTGTAGCAATACGAGGTTGATTGGTACGAGGTTTCTAGAAGCACACGTAGCAGCATCTCATTGGTGGATCCAGCTAGCGTACGAGGTACGCTGTATAATAACACGGGGTAGGCTAAAATGACGAAAATGCCCCTCACCTTTGCACTAAAACGCGTCAGAACGGCCTGAAAAGACGAAAATGCCCCCAAGCCCACTTTGGGCTATAAATTGGAATCATTTGGGGGAGTTAGTTTTTAAGTTTATTTTTTTTATAGTAGTAAGTGTAGATTTAGGAGTAGTGTAGTATAATTTTTAGTTTATTGTAAAAGCTTTTATAGCTTATTTAGCTTATTATAATGAAGATTTTGAGCTTATTAATGAAGATGTTTAAGGTTTGTTTTTATGAAATGCTTATTATTTCTTAATGCTTATTTTCTTTTTATGCTTATTCTTCTTCTACTCTTTCTTTTCTTTTGCTTATTTCCAAATAAGCTCATGCTTAAAGCTTATTTTTGGATCCCATCTCTTAAGCTTATATTCTAATAAAATACATTCATAGCTTATTTAGACTAGCTTATTTTATATTGTTTTCGATTTAGAGCTTTTCGAGTAAGCTTATTTTAGCTTATTTTTCAGTCCAACAAACAGGTGAATGACACTTTCGACCATAAAGTGCTTCGAATGGTGCGGCCTTGATGCTAGCGTGATAGCTATTGTTGTATGAAAACTCGACTAATGGCAAATGGTTAACCCAACCCTTTCCAAAGTCGATCGCACAAGCACGCAGCATATCCTCGAGAGTTTGAATGGTCCTCTCGCTTTGCCCGTCTGTTTGTGGATGGTACGCAGTACTCATATCCAAATTAGTACCCAAAGCGTTCTGAAGTGACCTCCAGAAATTGGATGCGAATCTTGGGTCACGATCACAAATGATTGAGACAGGTATTCCATGTCTCGTAACCACCTCCTTTAGGTACATTCTTGTAAGCTTATCCAAAGGACCAGTCTCTCTCATCGGTGTGAAGATCGCAGACTTAGTGAGTCGGTCAACGATCACCCAAATGGTGTCGTAGCCTTGCGACGTCTTAGGAAGCTTAGTAACAAAATCCATAGTGATGTTGTCCCACTTCCATTCAGGTATCTTGGGTTGTACCAACAATCCTGATGGTCTTTGATGTTCAGCCTTGACCTTAGCATAGGTCAAACACTTGCTAACATAGGTGGCAATGTCGGCTTTCATATTGGGCCACCAATATAGCTTCTTCATATCTTGGTACATTTTGTCAGAACCCGGATGTATAGAGTACTTTGATTTGTGGGACTCGTGCATGATCACAGTCCGCAAATCGCCATAACAAGGTAACCAGCTCCTGCCATTGAGGCACAGGGTTCCATCCGCACGGGGTTCCAACTTTTCCGTCCTAATCGCCTCTGGATTTTTAGCGTTTTCAACCAACATTCCTCCAACATCTTCATTCTTGATGTTCTCTGGTTTCCGTGCTTCAGTCTGAGCATTTAAGATTTGTTTGGGAAGATCCAAACTAATAGTCATGACTAAGGCTCGAACTCTTAACGACGGTTCTTGTTCTTTCCTGCTTAAAGCATCAGCAACGACATTGGCTTTCCTTGGGTGATAACGAATATCGCAATCGTAATCACTAAGCAACTCTAACCATCGCTGTTTGTTCATGTTTAGTTCCTTCTTTTTTTATAATCAAGAATGTGTTGTACAGCTCTTGTGTTCAGTCGAACTCTGTACATTGGGCTCCGGTATAGATAGTGAGTACAAATCTTGAGAGCGAACACTATGCTCCAAGGTCCCAAATCATGGTTGTATATTCTTCTAATGATTTTTTAACTAGGTGAAGCATAAAAAATCACATTTCTCTTGACATCAACACAGTCCAAACCCTTCTTTTGAAGCTTGCAGTATGACGATGAAATATTCGCTCCTTCGGTAGGCCAGGATTGGTTGCACTGCACAACTTATGCTTTATCATTTGAAAGGTACTTCTTGGTTATCACCCCAAACAAACTGGATCTTCTTTGGTGTGTGACGCTCTTGGTATCGGTTTGGCGATCTTTGAATAACTTCAATTGAACTCCGAGTAATACCAGCAAGACCTAAAAATTGACGAATTCGGTTGGTGACTTATGAGTTGTCCAATCTTTAATGGATTCAATCTTGGGCTGGATCTACATGAATTCCTTCACTATCATCTCCGTACCGGAGGAAATGTACTTTTTGGGATCCAAAATTTCAACATTTGGAAAATTTTGGCATACAACTACTCTTTCTTATGCACTCTAAGATTAGCTTTAGGAGTTCTTTGTGTTCTTCTTGTTCTTCAAAATTATATCAGAATATGTCAAATAAAGACAATCACGAATTAATCCAGATATGGTTGCTTTACCGATTAATAAGTCCATGAATACGGCAGGTGCGTTTGTCAAACCAATCTGCATAATTGAAATTCGTAAATGGCCCGTAACGTGTTCTGAAGGCTTTTTAATTAGTCTTTGGAATGGTTTCTTCTTCGAAAACCCTACAATTGGTGATAACCTAATTTTAGGTCAATTTTTCGAGTTGGACTACTCGACCCTTGGAGCTGATAATAATCTATCATTATTGGAAGCGGATAACGGTTTCTTACCTTAGTTTATTCTATTCCGGTATCAATGCAATCCGGAATGATCCTGTCTTTCTTTTGACAACAAGACAGAGCTCCCCTAGGTGCGATGAACTAGGTCTTATAAAGCCTTTGTCAGATAGTTCTTTTAGTTGCTCCGATAACTCTTTTATTTCCGAAGGTGCCAATCGATAAGGCGCCCGAGCTACAGGTGCAGCACCAGGGACCAAATCAATTTGGAACTCCACTTGTCGAGTAGGAGGAAGTCCGGCATTTCTTCAGGAATTACTTTTCAGGAAAGTCTTGGAACTATTGGTAACGTCCTCAAGTCGCTATCTTCTTCGACACTTATCTTCAACCTATTTTGTCAAGTAACATGTGCCCCAGAATGATAAGGAAACCCTTTTTCCTAATGTACTTTGCGTTTTGTGCACGAATGACTGTTTAATCATGTCACATTTCCCGGGTTACTTCCGTCACCATGTATGATTAAAGTTTTATTTCTCCAGGGGATGCGAACAATCTTCTTGGCACACACAATGATCGCTTGGTATTTCGACAACCAATCCATACCGATTATAGCATCGAAACTACCAAGTTCTACAGGCATTAAGTTTATGTTGAATTGGTGATTTAGGAAGTTTAATGTGCAACCCTTAAGTATAGTGTTTACACCCAATGATCTCTCCCGTCAAGCTAGCTTCACATCATAATAGTGATCTAGGGTAGATGGCGTGATGTCAATTTGGGAGCTAAATGCAGTAGACACAAAACTTCGATCGGCACCCGTATCAAACAAGATATAAGCATAGCGGTTATTTAGGAAGAAACGTACCGCAAGACGTTGTCTGGGTTTGCCCTCCGCATTCCAACCACATACACCTTCGCTGGAGCCTTTGTCATTCCCAGCATTGATACACGGTTGCCTTTGTTGTTCTTCATCCTTGGACATTCCTTCTTGAAGTGTCCCTGAACTCCGCACTCAAAACAAGTAGGTCTCTGACCTGATCCGGTTGCCATTCTGGTTGTTAATGTTGTTGGCATTTCCCGTACCCACTACAGTCCTACGGGCGATGTGGCCAAATTTGTTTCATTTGTAGCCACTTTGGAGCACACAGGTCCGTCATGGTGGTAATTGCTCTTGAGCATAGGGGTTCTAGATCCCCATATCGTTTCTTATTCTCCGATCTAGCATGTGTATGCCCTGCGGTGTTTTGCCTTCTTATTTTGTTGTTGTTGTGATTCTGTTATTTCGGGAAGTGTTTTCAAACTTCTCTTTGTATTCAGGCTTGTCTTTCTGCAATTGTAATGACTCTCTTGTCCATTAGTTCAGTGGCCATTTCAACAGCCGCTTGTCATGGTTTTGGCATTGATGATACTTGTTCCCATGGATCGTGTCGGGCTAAGTTCATGACGACATACCTTTCATTTTGTCTGACTCCTCATGGCTAATTCCTACACACACAGCAGTGATGCTAGTTCCTTGGAAAAGTTGGTTTACTTGACCACATCAGTACCTATCAATTTCAAGTTCCACAATTTCAGCCTCGAGATTCTCATTTCGTTTTCTTGGAACATTACTTGGTCAGTCATCTTCTTCCCTCAGATCGACCCACGTCATGGCATATGCAAACATAATGAGTAAAAGTCATAACAAAGGGAATTCCACCATGTTAGACACATGCTAAAAGAGTACAGTAGAAAAATTTGTATTCTGGTTTTCACCGATCAGTTATGCTTATGCGGATAAGGAAAACAGTTACATCATTCAAAACCATTGGTTATACTCACTACCACTCCCGCAGTCGCCCTTGATAATACAGAGGTTTGAACTTCATGATATCCTGGGTTAAGTGCACTTCTCGAGAGACGAGTTCAGTTCGCTGACCATTCCCGATGTATGGCTGTCATCGCCATTCTGGTTTACGTCACGGTTAGCGGCCAATGCGGCTCTGTATCCTTGGTCTATATAGTTGGAGTTATGGCATTAGTGACCGTAGTGGTTTGTGGGCTGTTGTTGGGGATGGTTGGTGTTGTTGTGACCGCGTGTTGACCTTTGTGGGCTAATTTGGTGCCATTTTCCTTCAATCACAGAAAATAACAATTATTCGTTAGATTTCAGATAATCTTAAACATGACATGGACATAAGACAGTGATAATAAAGTGAGGATTACAGCACCACAGTGAAGATGTACACATTGAATTATAATTAAACATGATATACCAAATCGACATTCTTATCAAAAATTCGATTTTTTGGACATGACATATTACCACCATTCCATATATAAATGGAAAAACATACATGATTGCGGTCAGATACAAAACTGATCATAGGTTAAAAAATAAACATAAGCCTAAAGCCTTACTAGCCGGGATTATAACCGTAATACATAGTTGGCTAAATACAAAATGACTAGCATATAACAAAGTCTATCTAAGAACTGATACCTGCCTCCTCTGGCAGCTCTGGCTGTGCAGGACCCCATCGGGGTCCCTACTGTTCTCTGTAATGCGTAACCTGCACCTGTAATGCCATCACCTGTCCTGTAAGGCTGTCAACCTGCACTGCAGTGTGGTGACCTAGTCCCTGAAGTAGAATCATCCTCTCTCTGTAGTGTCTGCATAAAGTCATGGTCTGAATAATCTGCTGCTGTCGATGTACAGATCGGCTGGCTTCAACTCTTTCACTTTCCTCATGCTCTCTTGGTCTGTTCTTAGCAATCTGAAATCGCTCTCTGTTTACTACAATCTGCTGACTGTAACTATATGATCTATGACATCTGTCCAAACTGTGGTGATGTAGTGAATACCTCTGCTACGGCGCAAGATCACTCGATACATTGATCGTACCCAAGCCTCTCTAGACTTCCTAGCCTCAGCTCTCCATCAAAAGAAGTGTATATGCATAGTGCTAGTTGTCTCTAACAAACATATTGGACCTGATGGCCAATAGTTGTCTCTGCTTCTGCTCATCGTCGAACATGTATAGAGCTCATATGCTTGTGTATCGTCCTAACATAGAATCAAAATCTTCTCTAGGGTGAACCAACTCTGTGTCAGTACTAAAATGGAGCTCCTGTAGGTGCTCGACAATCTTATCCAACGTGATCGTGATTCCTATCCAACATATCTCTCTGGGTCACGCCTGATCTCCTTGTCCATAGTGGCAACAAAGCCGTAATCTGCCCTAAGACCTCCAATATGGTCTAGCTAGCCAGCAGTGGCGGGAGCTCTCTCCTACTCTATCTGGGACCAAAGAGGCGGATACCTAACCTCTTCCGTGGTCGGTAGGTTTACCTCGGGTCTATCCTCTCTACGACTTTGGCAGACGGGTCAGTACACATGGTGGTAATGACGTAGGAGCTGTTTGGAATGGGTGGTAGTGCATATGGTTCTGGTAGGGGAGGAGATGAAGGGTGTGGTAATGGTATGAGCAATGGGAAGTAGCTACAGCTCAGCTCTCATCGAATCATGGCAGCTCGATAGCCCAATAAACGAATAGGACTAGGAGGTGGTGCTGACAATACAGGTAAGGGTGGTGATAGTGGTAATGGTGGAGATGGTATCGGGGGTGGCAGTGGGAAAGGAATCTGGGGTGGTGATGTGAAGACACCATGGAGATAGTGGTGTTGCTCGGGGGGGAAGATATTGCAAGCAGTTGGCAAACCTCAGATTCAGACCCATGCTAGGGACAGTTACTGGCTCTGCCATAGTAATCCTTAGCTGTCATACGATATGCAGGGTGAGGGTGGTGTTTGTGGCCGTCTGACTCATCAGTCTCAAACGCTCAGTCTACTCTGAGGACAGGGCAGAAGTAGCTGGTTAGAGCAACAACTACAGGGTAGGCAAGGAGCTGGGTTGCATCCTCTCCGCTCTCGTCAACCTCAACATCCATCTCATATTCTAATCCTCCTCATTGGCGTCGATGTCCATATCATCGTCCTTATCCTCCTCGATGTCCATCTCATATTCCATCATCATCTACGTTATCTCCTCCATTAGTTGGATAGTTCGGATAGGAATCCTCCTCAGGTCCTCCTTCGTCATCATCTTCGATTATGCCTTTGGTCGTCTCTGGAAACATAATCAGTGAATGTGCAGTGGGTCGAGGTATCCTCGCACCTGGGCTGATCCTCAGCAAACAATCGCATGGTTCAGCATGCTTTGGACCTGGAACATAATCTGGCCAAAGTGGTGCCTGCTCTGGCTCCTCAGGGCCAGGCACGTAATCTGGAGAGGGTGGGGCTTGAAGAGCGACCTCCACGTATGGGTCCTCTGGCATGTAGGGTAGCTCAAGGAAATCTAGGATCATCGGCTCTTAGTGATCCTATGTCTGCTTAGTCCTTCATATGCTGGACCTCCGCTGTGTATGTGATCCCCGATTCTTATAAAAAATGTGACTTGACTATATTGAAAATCCAAAGATTGCTTATATGAGTATTTAATATAGTCTCTTATTGTAATATTACATTTATAATCCATAAATCATGTATATCAATCGCATGAGTGATCTAGTCAACAAATAAAGCATACTAGTAGTGTATATATGAATGTATGCACTTATGTATGTCCCTGTTGGTAAACCCTTTGTTATAAAACACTTTTGAGAAATGTTATAGTCTAGCAAAAACATTTGACCTGGTTCTCTATAACTTGGCTTGATACAATCTGTAAACACCCCAAATTGGGTTCGCAGCCGGAATAAGGGTCGGGCGTTGTTACTTTCGATCAATAACACAAGATGTTGATGAACGACCAAAAAGTCGTTAATAATGATACAATTGGCATTTTAACAAGTAAATTTGTTACAAGCCGAAAGCTTCCACTTGTCCACTTGTCAAAGTTACAAAGATTTTGCCTTACAGTTATAAAAATGTAATGCGACAAAATCCTTAAAGAATGATATAATCAAAACACCAATGTATCCTTGTACCTCTTGCTATATGATCCCCTGAAAAACCATTGCTTTAAAACGTCAACAATAATGTTTGGGTGAATTCATAGTTTGATAATATATATTGTAGGACCACAAGATTTCCCAAGTGTATGATAATTGAACAGACATCATATAAATGTAATTACGTTGATCTAAGCTCATGGACACTGAAGCTTGACGGTGTTGAATACAGATTAATGGCCCTACATTGCCCGTGGTGATGTTCTAACCCGTCAACAATCCTATATTCGACATTGGTATACGTTTTGTTTGTCCAGTGATAGCTTAATCACACCGAACGGGGATGTCACTCCAATAGGATCTATTAATAACATTCGCGCTCACATCACGCAAGATGAAGTTCAAGATAATGGGCTTAGATATGGGTTATCGCTACTTTAGGCAATCGTAATCATAACATGAAAAACTAAACATTGTGTCTATTGTAAAGCATTGCCTGTTTTCACCCCCAAAACTTTATAAACAAAAACATGTAAACGTGGGGCTTTGATACTCACCGGATGTGAGCGTATAGCAAGAATACACAGGATAATGTGCCACGACAGATGTCAGATGCAACCTATTTAAATTAGGTCGTTTATAAGGATAAATTAATAAGCAATCCTACCATGCTAAGTCTATATAGCTAATAACATCTAAATGTTGAGTGAAAAACATGTTATAAAAAAATTAAAAATGTTTTATAAACATACTTTTGGTAAATCGTCATAACTTTCACGTTTTTCTAATCCGTTTTTGCGGTTTCTTATGCCATCTTTTCGTATTAAGGACGGGGTTATCGATTATTTGACATTTTTTATAATTTGGTCCCCTGAATGACAGTAACTTTTACTGTTCACACCGACATGAGTTTTATTTAAATCGTATTTGTTGTCGTAAAACCCATAAATGTCGTATTTTATTCGTTATAGCTCCGTTTTTAACGATTCTTTCAAGCACAATCTCGTAATTGAAAGTTCTATCATTTTATGAGGTTTACAAAAATATAACTTTCTGTCATGAATAGTAACTTTTATAAAAATAGTTTTATAAAAGTATTAATTGTCGTTAAACTTGCGAAATTCATAACTCGTTCGTTATTATTAAAAAAATTTACGATTCTTATCATTTTAGATTCCTAAAATACTGTGTAATCTTATGAAATACCAAACTTGCTGTTTATGTAATTTTATAAATAGTTTTATTAAAAATTCTTTTATACAATTCGTTTATTTATCGTATACTTGCTTTTAACGTAACTTTTTCTTATTTATCGTTTGACAAGTTTCTTACTTTTCGGAGAATCGTCGGTGAAATGTATGATCTTATAAAATATAAAAATAAGTTAATTTTTATAACAATTTGGACAGAATGGTTTATATAACTTTCATAAGTCCATTTTTGACCTTGTTTTTTATTATTTACTACTTTTGTAATCCCACCACAAGTCTTATTAATAACATATTGTTATATTATCATATATATAATATAGTCCAATTGTCCATAATTGTCCTTCAAAATCCACTTTTTGTATAAACATACAAGTCAACATTTTACCTTATAATACATAACTTTCATTTTTTAACTATAAGTTATTAGTTGTATGTATGACTATTTTTACATAATAAACTAAGTGTACAAGTATTCCCTTCTTGTGATAAAATAAAAAAAAAAAAATAAACTAGATTTAATGATCATATTATTACATTAAATTATAGTCCTATATTAACCTCAACATGTCATTTGTATTTTCTTTAACTTGACACATTTTTAAGAAACCATTAAAAACCCTAATTTATGCTTAATCATTTTAAACCAATTATCATGGTAACTTTCATTTTCTCAATTCTTTTTAACTGATATAAGTAATACCACGAACATCTATAAAAGTGTACAAAATGAATCTTTTCAAGTATTAAACTCCTATCTTCATGATAAAAATCTAAATGTGATTCAACTAAATTAGATATATACATCTGCATAGAAATGAAAACATAAAAGAACATATGAAGGGTTCTAGTAGAACTTATTATGTGATGATGATGATGATAATCAAGTTGCTAAATCCTTGTTTTGCATTAAAATCCAAGCTTATCACAAAGAAAACCCTTAGCTTTCCTTAAATTAAAAAAACCTTAGTCCTGTCTCACTTGATATAATACTTGAAATGCTAGCAATGCGTGTAATACCTTAGAATTTTTAGGATGGATGTGTATAGGTGTGTATGGGTTGTAGAAAGATTGGATATGGATTTGTTGATGGTGTGGATGATGTATGGCACGTAGCATATAGAGATGAGCAATGAGGGATTTTTGTTGAATTTGCTAAGCTGGTACTTGTTTGTGTAATCTCTTACTTAGTTATTGCCTTATATTCGTTAAATGGTCAAAAAGGTATAGTATAGTATTCAAACAAAACATCAAGAGGGGTTTATGGGTTCATGCTTTCTTGTCTTGAGTCAAAGTAACAAACTAGCTAGGTTTTAATGCAAGATAGATGTACATTGACCAAGTTGTATGAGAAAATTGCATTTTCCCATCTTATATATGTTGTTGTCATGTGATACTAGGGGGGAAAGGTTTTCTAGAAGCTTTTGCTAGATAAAACATTATCTAGTGATTCATTTGCAAGTTACTTAGTTGAAGTTGGTAAATAAATGGTGTCAACTTGTATGAAATTGTGTATTGTTATATTTCCTAGTATACAAAGTGGAAGTAACTTTACTTGCCTAAAGTTTAGTTAACTTTTTTAGGTATTGGGGTAACAATAGTTGGCTATTTGTGGATACGTTTATAAATTATACGTGCTTCGGGTTATGCTTTTTTAAACGTACATTTAGCGCATTAACCGTATTTACTTATGTAACCATTAAATAAATGTACAACGACCATTAAATTATCTATCAAAATAAATTATTAACAATATGATTGATGTAAACATTTGATGGTTTAATACCCGTTTACATTAAACGATAATATTTGGCGTACGCGATTTAACCTAACGATTACGATTTCAAGCGAACACGTACAATACAAAAAGGTACATTATGGATTTATCAATGTTGTCAATGATTTGAAAACACAGGGTGTTATCGTAGGTACATATCTTCAAAATCATTCGGATGCAGATTTTTGAAGTCAGCTTCTGAGATCTTGTATTCATTGTAGTCAGCTCTACGAAGAAAGATCTCTTTTAAGAAGGTATAACCGTATCTTTCATAAGTCTTGAGATAATAACATTGTGAGTCCGAGTCGCTGTGATCTGACTAACCACTATATGAAGGGGGACTGTGTTGTTATGTAGAATTCCTTTCGGTTTAAACCACTTAGTGTGTGATATCATTAGGGCTACACTAATGTTGTATTCCTGTTTCACTTTCTATCCACAGTGTTGGTACGAGTTCTTCTAGCCCAAAGTCTTGATAGTATAGCTGCTTTCAGCTTGTAATAAGACAGCTGGCATTCCTTCTTTCTTGGCTACTAAATACAAGGTTATTCCAGATCCTTTTGGAGAAGAATTTTGGTTGAATTGTTACTGACCAATGTGGTCTCCTAGACGGTAAGGTTTTACCCACGTAACGGTACAAGCCGATTACCCTCTAGGATTAACCAAAATCAAATTTGATCTCGTAAGCCGCAAGGGAATCTTCCTTCTAAATGAAGGTGAAGACAGTTCGAATGAAACCACTGGACTACCTTGTATGCCGGACCCTCCAGATTAGCTTTACTGAGCTTCGACTTCCTAATCTGTCGGAAATACCATTTGATGAATGAGCCCATATTACCAGTTTTCTAAAGTAGCTTGTTTTCTTTAGGGTCTTGATACGAGTTAGCAAATGTGTTGGCCTAGTTGTTCTCAGGTTTG
Source organism: Tanacetum coccineum (assembly GCA_026074375.1). Taxonomy (NCBI): domain Eukaryota; kingdom Viridiplantae; phylum Streptophyta; class Magnoliopsida; order Asterales; family Asteraceae; genus Tanacetum; species Tanacetum coccineum. Next base: position 16,166 of record BQNB010027679.1, read on the forward strand.
GGTAAATCATTCGAAGGAATGACCCGGTCTGGTTCTAGAGTTTTTGGTCTGTCTTCCTCTGGAACAAGCTTTAACCAGTCTGGTCTGTTCTTTATCTTGGGAAGATGTGCAATATCGGTGTCCTTTAAATCTAAGACATTCACATCATCTCGTATAGGCACTTCATTGACAGGTTGTTCAGAATGAGGAACGAACTTCTGCTTGGAGGAGCTGGAAGGAGCTTCTCTAGTGTCAGAAGTTTTCCATGTTGAGGATTGAGGAGGTGGAGGCTGTTTTGAGCCTGAAGCATCAGAATCATGCCTTTTCTTCTTATTACTTTGTTCAGACTCATTTGTAGGAGGTGGAGGAGGATCTTGATCATCCCAGCGTCTTTTGTGTGACTTGTACTTTTCTATGAGAAACTCGTCCCTGTTGTCACGCTTCATAGAGGCCTCTAGAGCTTCATAGAGAGCAACATGTTCAGGTTGAGATCTGTAGGAACCACTTTCAAACATCCTATCATGAAGAATTTCTTTCATGTTAGCTTCAGACAGATCTTTGAAGCGTTCTTTAAGTGGAGCTTGAAGTGCTATTTAGATAGCCTCTTTGACAGCTTCATTGATAGTTTCATCGATCTTATGAGGCAGATCCTGAAGCTCCAATGTGAAGACCCTGGATGAAAGACCTTGAACAGTTTTGTCTTGAAGCTTGTGTCTCTTCTCAAAGTTTGCACATACTTGTTCCAATGCCGAGACATGAGAGGCTAGCAAAGACTCTGTTGTGCTTTGTTGTTGTGGAGGAGGTAGAAGTGGAAGTGTTGTTGTTGTGGCTATAAAGATTGGTTCTGGAGCAGAAGTAGATACAGGTTTTGGTGGTGAGAGATCGATGATGGGAGTGGATAGTGGAGGACCTATTGAGGATGCTTGATAAATGGGGACAATGACCATAGATTCGACTTCAGTTTCGATATTTGCTTTTCCAGGTTCTTTCGTTGGTTTGTCGTTAAAAAATTGATCTCCAAATGTTTCATCTAGATTCTTCATGAAAGACAAAGTGCCTGATGAGCTAAGTGGATTCTCCAAGTGGACGTGCTCTTCAGTTGTATGCTTTAAGCTTTTATGAACTTGAGGATAAACTGTTGCCATGAAGTCATCATGCATGGGCTTAGGGTTTGGTCCAGCAAGAGCTACATAACTTAATCCAGGGTTTGATCCAGCCTGGTCTTCTTTCATAACTTCATGCTCTGGTGGAGGTCGAGACTCAGATGACTTACCAGGTCTGATCCAACCTGGCCTTCATCGAGATCAACTGTTCTTTCCTCCAGGGTTACCATCTTTGAAACTTCCTCACCTTGTGGTAGCTCTTCACCAACACTCAGGATTTTTGTATCAGCCTTACTTACCGATAATTCCACAGCTCCACTAGTTTCAGCATCTACTGAAGAGGGAGACTCATGAACCATGTTTGCGGATGTATCATCCTCAGGTTATGTAGAGCCAATAGTTACATCCTGTATTGCTGGAACCCGCCTCTGGAATATGTTTTGGTCTGTGGTGCTTTTCTTCTTAGGGGTTTGCAGTTCTAATAGTGATTGTGCAGCTTGTTCATCTGTAGCAATCCTTTACTTTCGTTAACTCAGGGAGTTTTAGGTGACACCTGAGGCATGCCGGTAGAGTTCAAAAAGCTACACCGCCAATAAGAGCTTGACCATGTGCCTGAAACAATTCCAAACTCATCTGAATAGCTCGTTCGACATCATATTCTTCACCTTTACCTTGAGGTTCAGGTTCATGGTGAACCTCTTCATCTTCATTAATAAGCTTGAGAGGACTCTTTCCTTTGCGAACTTTCCTCACTTTACCTCTTTTGGACTGCTTAGTAGGTGGGGGCTCTGAAGGCTTTTCTTGTGCAGCCTTAGGTTTCTTTGCTGGAGCAGGTTTGGATTGCTTAGTAGACATTGGCTTGGATTGCTTAGCAGTTGTAGGCTTCTTAGACTGATCGGCTTTAGTTGCCAACTTCTTCTTTCCTCCCTTTGCTGCGGTAATTTTACGATCATGCTTTGTAACCATTTCCATGTAAGCATTATAGTAAGATGCGTTCCTAATTATGGAAACCATAGAGGGGGGTGAATATGTTTCCATTATAAAAACTTTTAGATCAAGGATTAAATCACTCTTCTAATTGCGGTCCCATATATATATGGGGGCCGCCAAGTATATCAGGGGGCCGTCTGATTTATGGGACCGCCTCCAGAAGAGGTTTTTGGACTAGATCTTTTGTATCAAATCACCAATCATGTTTGACGCAATATGAGAAGTGTCGATCATAGGTTTATAATACCTAAAGCATATTCTAACAGTATAACTACACTTACACTATTTAGCCCAAAGAACTAAATAACTTTAACTAACAAGATATACATAACCATTCACATAATCATGAGCACAATGCAAGTATAAAAGTAAAGCAATAAATGTAAATAAATAAGTAAAGCGAAGGGTAAAAGAAAATGCAAACCGACATGATGATTTATAGTGGTTCGGTCATGAAGCTCCTCTTCGCCCTACTCCACTCCTCGAGTATCCAACTCGAGAGTTACTTCACTATAACAGCTACTTTTGGCGGAGAAAACCTTATACCAATGCTTACATTATTTTTGAGACACTAAGCTAGATGTCGAGTCCTTCTTCGGGTACAACCAAACCCGTTATGTTTTATGGCCCAACATAACAAACCTTGTGTTTTATGGCCTAAACACATAAACCGCGTCGCTTACATTATTTTCCGACACTAAGCTAGATGTCGAGTCCTAATCTTAGCTAGAACCAATCTACCACTTCACCAATGTATTTTAAGGCCTAAAATACTAACCAACCCTCAATCAACCCATCCAAATATATACATCATTTGGATCTACACACTACTAAAGATTGGAAGACATGGACTCGATCTATATGTAACAAATGTTACAAATGGACTAACTAGACTACATAACTTCGGATCTTGAAGATGACCGAAGTTCTTCTCTTGCACATGAGGGAAGAAGGAAAGGATAGAAGATTGGATCACATTTAAACAAGATTAAACTATGTTAGTGATCAAGATATTTAGAGAGAGAAAGGGGATTTTAGAGAGAGAAAGGAATTTGAAAAATCTGTGCAAAGAGGGTTAATTTTCAGCAAGGGGTGGACCAGTATTTATAGCCAGGATTCCCCAACGGTCAGCTGGGGGCGGTCCCGGCGGTCCCTTATATATAAGGGGGCCGCCTAGGCCCTAAGGGGGCCGCCCCTAGACTGACGCTCTGATTTTTGTCTTTTTGTGGGGAAGGTTTATCTGACTTAGCTGGCAGCAGTTTTGGGGGGAAAATTTGAATTTCAAATTTTATGTTTTTAAATAAAACTTATTTTTATTTAATTAAAACTATTTTGTGTATTTTTATAAAAGTCTAGTTTTATAAAAATATGATGGATTAAGAAGAAAAATTATTTTCTTGATCACTAATTAAGTTTAATGATTTGTTTATCCATACCTTGCGTGATTTACGTCAGGTGTAAACCAATGTCCGTCTTGATGCATACTTGAGACGTCGAGAGATGTTGATGCATGTATGCATTGATGATTTGTGATTACGAGTAACTTGCGCACTTTACGTTACGTATTACAAGTCACATGTTTGTCATCACCAAAACATAAAGAGATCGTATAGATTAAATATCGTAATATTTGCACTAACAATCTCCCCCTTTTTGATGATGACAAACTATGTAAACTATAACACATAGTAAAGTTTAAAAGTTAGTCGTTTACACTCCCTTCTCCCCCTTTTGTCGAAGCAAAAAGGTATTATGTGAATATGAGACGAAGATATGAGAAGATGGTATGTGTTCCGGGTATATGCGTTAGAGGAATGAGAAGAAGATAGGTGCTTCGAGTATATAGGATTGAGGAGAAGATATGAAAAATAAAGGTGAAGGTGATTGTGTGTTTCTTGGATAGTTTAGAAAATGTCATGAGAGATGAGAGGTAGGCAAGAGAAGAAGGTAGGTACTTTGAGTGTATAGGTTGAAGGAATGAGGAAAAGGTAGGTGCTCCAAGTATATAGGTTGGAGGAATAAGAAGAAGTTATGTGTAGGTTGAAGAAGTTATGTTTGGATAATTTAGAGGAGGTCATGATAGATGAGGAGAAGGCTTGAAAAGAAGGTAGGTACTTCAAGTATATAAGTTGAAGTTATGAGAAGAGGACCTTAAGGTTGAGGGTGATTTTGAAGTGGAGCAGGTGAAGTATTTGGAGTATGAATGAACCCTTCATTGTATTTGACAATCTCCAATCCTATCTTCCAATAAAAGTGAGCTTGCATCATCCTAGTGAAGTCTTCTATCATCATAGTTTAACCAACTTCATGCTATTTACCCACATATCTCCTAACTCCCCCTTGCTCATTGCGTCCCCATGATAATATCATTCCTTGTATATTGACTCTAACGGATCCATGGATCAAATAAATTACCATCGATGCTCAAGAAGTTCGATGCAATTTAAATGAGTAGAGCGCTTGCAAGTGCTCCCCCTCGGTGTATGCTCCCCCTTGTTTGGGGAACCAAGGAATCAAGATATTGTTGTGCTACAAAACAAAGTTAGTAGACAAGTGCACGTATACATATAGCAAAACATTAGCGGGGAACTAGACATGCACTTCTAGGTTTTATTATAAAGTATGACACTTTAAAAGAAAGTTGGAAGCTAGACACATGCAATCATTGTTATAAAAATCAACAATTTAAATGATATAATTAAAAGACTCAAGACATATGTTTAAGGACAGAGATTAGACCGACTTTTAATAAACGAGAATGGGATTCATTTATTGATTAACACAAAAATATTATGAGAATAACTTTTTAAAAGTAGACGAATGACATTTAATATCTTGGCGAAATATACCAAAATATATACTCTAAAATGATTAAAAAATAGATAGGACGAGAATGGAGATGATATGCTCTTGGATGAGAATGAAAAATAGATTCCATATAGCAGAAAAGTAGGGAAGGATGAGCGAGACTAAAGAAGGAACGTGTTGACGAAGGGTAGTTAGAAAGGATCGATATATCATTTGCACTAACTATTGATGTGCATGTGATCCTATCGAGACAAAGGTGGATGATTAGGAATTTAAAGGTTTGTTTGGTGTTTTGTTGGTTGACAATGTTGAGGAAGAAGATGGGTAAATAAATGAGGTTGTAGGTTATTTTATCGCAGAAGAAATAGTCAGAGATGAAAACAATGTGGTGACTCAATACCCACTTGAAGATTGAATATTTCTTTATGTTCTTCCACTTTCTAGAAAGTTAGAAAGTTTTGTGAGGAGTAACATTGGATTTCGTAAAAACACTTAAGTATTCGAATGAACTAATTTAGTTGTCACGAGATATAGAAGTACTATTAATAGTAACAAGACTATTAGAAGATGGAAGATACGTTTAGAGTGGAAGAAATGTTAGAAGTGAAAGACGGTTTAGGTGTGGAAGGAAACCGTTAGAAGGCAAAAGGGCTATTAGGGTGAGATAAGACGTTTACAAGAGTGAGGACAAACGATTTAAGGGTGATTATTGTGGTAGTGATTTTAAGGATTGGGTTTTCGAGGAATGAGACGCATCATTATGAAATTCACTTGAACTCTGAAAACATAAAGCAAGATGCTTTATTAGTGTTTGGATATGAGGATGACCATTACTCTTAGAGAGAGATATTGGGCATAGGTTTGTACATTGTGAAAGGTAGTTTACCTTTTATGGGTTGTAGAAATAATATTAGTTTGTGGTTATGTTGGTGGAGAAGGATTACATGATGAATTTTCTTATGAGATGACTCGTGGATGACTCAAGACCTTTCTCATTTCACCTGTTGTTTGAAATGTACTAGAAGTAGTAATCACCGACAAGAGTGAATAATAGATAATAAGGTTTGGGTGAAGAATAGACACCAGCTCATAGAAGGAGAGGAGAAAGAGAGGATGTTCGTTTTATAATTTGAAAAAGAAGTGACAGATATCACAAGCCTACTGCCGGCGGTCCCATAAATATATGGGGGCCGCTTATTTAATCAGGGGGCCGCCTGGTTTATGGGGACCGCCAACAAGAGATGAGTTTAGGAATTGATGGATTTTGTGAAAGGAGTGACATTTCAATTTGCATTTCGTTAATTAAAAAATACTTTAGTACTTCGACGACGTAGTTAGTAGTCCGGGACACGGAAATGAAAACGTATGAATTGAAAACTAGACGAAAAGAAGCGAACGATCTATTGGAATGTGTTCCATCATTCCTAAACCTAGGACGAAGTAATTTAAGGGACTTCACGCTTGAAGGGTAAAGAAAGAATGTCGGGATGTTATTTTAAATATACTTCTTTACGACGCAACCTTTTCGATGGAGATGTTTCCTTTTGGACATTGTCTCGAAAGAAATGGTGACGTATCTTCGGTGTTTTTCGTACGCGAAAATAATAATAATAATAATAATAATAATAATAATAATAATAATAATAGTAATAGTAATAATGATAATAATAATAATAAAGAGGAAAACAAACGAAGATGGAGGCGACGAGCTTGACAATGTCAAGACGGATGGTGATTAACGTATGAGAAAAAGTACACTCACAAAAGTTATGTAGCTCTTCTCGAGCATTGCGAATGTTCATAGAATAATCACACGACGAGGGATACAGTTGTTTTAAAGGTGGTAGCGGAAATAATGGAGGAAAGAGATTAGCCATCTCTAAGGTTGTAGAGGCGTGGTTGAGTGAGAAGGAAGAGGTGTGATCGAAAGGATAAAGAGTGTTAATCATCAAGAGAATGATGTTTTCGTCAAAAGAGAGAATGTTTTTTGTCAAAGAGAAGAAATGTTTGTCATAAGAGTAGATGTTTTTGTCGAAGAGAAAAAGGAGAGCGTTTTAACTTATGTTGTTAATCGGCTTGATTGGAATTTTCGGATATGGACCTTTAACCGTTTGCGATGTATAGTTAAGATACTTGAATATTGCGGATGAAATATTCAAGTTGTCAAACCTACTTGGAGGAGCGTTAGATTTGTATCTAACCTTTTCTTGCCAAAAGAGTGGATGATTCGGGAGAAAGGGAGATAATGATTAAGGGAAGGTGTGAATGAAGACTCAAGGAGATTTAAGGCCATTCTACGACTCTTTTGACTTTTTAGATTTGTGACGGGGAGGCGAAGGAAAATATTATAGTGTGAGAATATATATATATATATACCTAGATGCATAAGATATATAGATAGAAGCATGCAAGTTTATCTAAGCATGCATCGACACAATATCAACAGATAATGTTTAAGACTAATGACAACTAAACCTTATTTGTCATACCATCAAATTAAACATAGAGTAGGTGCACCCAATAAAACGTAAGTCATGCAAAATGGCTTACAAAACATGATAATTTAAATGCAATCAATTCATGTACAACACCTGTTCAGATTTAGCACTTAGGAGATGTGTTCTTATAGGATAAACTTAAGAGATATTTTATCTAAGTGTTAGTAAAAAGGCAAACGCTTTTACAATAGACATGCATTCAATAGCTAAGCAAATAAACGTTGAGCATTAAGATAAACATGAAAGCATATAATTGCATTACATGAGAGCACGTTATCATCTTAAAACTTCAAAGCATATATATGAGATGCAAGATTGACTAAGGAGAAACCTAGTTTCTACTTGCTTAGTGTGCACTCCTAAAGAGATACAAAGTCTATCAATGTAGACTATCATTAGGCATTTTGGGGATCCATTTAAATCAAATTAGAGAATGATATGGAGACTATCACTAGTAGTTGCTCAATTTAGGCTAACACGGCCATTTTTCGGGTTATACCACGAACCCAACTTCATTTTGGGAAGCAATTTAACCGTTAGGTCAATATGAATTTCTAGTGCAATAGATTCTCCATTAGTCATTCTCATGTTAGACAAAATAGAATTCCTATATTTGCCTAATAAAGTGTATCAAAGATAAAATTTGTATTAACTTTTCATAAAGGGCCTAACATGACTCAACTAACATGCTTTAATTCTAGTTCGCATAATCCTAATCAAGATGTGTGGAATTCTAAGGTTAATTGATAGAGCAAGAAAGTTGTTGTAGGTATAAGAGAGAATGTGTCATCTAGAACCTAAGAGTATGCTTAAGAGTGATAATGTGTAAAATGCACATTTGCATGTCTTTTATGAAAGAAATCTAATTAAGGTTATTTACCTCAATAGATCTTGTGAATGTTCCTTTGTATAGATAATGATGATTTACTAAAGGTTAGTTACATGTATGTTGGACTTTTTAAGCATGAGATTCACAAGAGGAAGATGATTTTAAATCTAATGCCATAGAGCAGATTTACCTAAACCGAAGATGAATCTAAAACGAAGGATCCATCGATCCGTGGAGGTGCCATGGGCAAGGATCATTTTCCAACTATTTGGATATGGTGTTGAAATTATGTTTATTATGAGAAGTCTTATATAAAGTTATAAGGGTTCTTGGTTTGAGTTTTCGGAAATAACATCCAAGACTTGCTTATCAAGTTAGAGTACTTATGAGTTTCTCGATGGAAATTCATAAGTCGTCAATCCTACTTAGAGTGTGTTAAGTTTAGCATGTATAATTTGACCATAGCTCACAACTCAACATATGAACATTTTAGACTTATGAAACATCATTATTGCATGTGTGAATTGCAATTTGATGAGAATTTGTGTCTTGCAATGGACTTGTAATTTCATGTAAAATAATTAAAAAAAAAAAAAAAAAAAAAAAAAAAAAAAAAAACAAAAAAATCTTTAGAAAAAAAAAAAAATAAAAAAAAAAAAAAAAAATAAAAAAAAAAAAAAAAAAACAAAAAAAAAAAAAAAAATAAAAAAAAAAAAAAAAAAAAAAACAAAAAAAAAAAAAACAAATCAAGGCTGGTTAAGATGTAGACACGGGAAAAGATCTATGGTAATTTGATAGATATTTTCCGTGATCTAGAAAATCCTATCTCGATTTCATGTTCATATTCCAAATTTGTCTAAATTGGAATTGAATAGTGGATTGATTTATCATTTGAATAATAAATCATCTTCATATTCGAAATCCTCTTACGATCACTTATTGAAAGAAAGCACGATATTGGTTTGAGGAATATGTTCAATTATTCCTAGTCCTAACCTTAGATGGTTAAAGGGTTCTTATTTGGTGAAGAAGAAATATTATGCTTATTTGATAAAGTAGGAGAGTTTTGATGAGAAGGAATTATGTTTTTGAGTTTGCTTTTGAATGTGTTTGAGTAAAGTTACATATGTTGTGCATTTGCTCATTTTGGCTTTTCGAAGATGACGGGGGGGGGGGACTTTACCAAATGCATTGCAGGTAAATTACTTGAATTATTTCGGATGAAACATTCAAGTCGCCAATCCCACTTCATTGTGTATTTTATGCATATATTTGCCAAATATTTAGAACACAACTATTGGACAAGTAGACTCAATATGACATCATCTACACAAGTGTGAGTTATGATCCGATGCATATTCTTATCGTCTTGGAAAATGATGTCGTTATTTTCATATCAATCGAGTGTGATTGAGTATGTTGATTAGATAATTATCTCTTGTTATATTTTGATATAATCTTAAAGCTAGACAAATAAGAAATATCGATTTCTATCATACTTAAAACCTTGTCCTAATTAGATGGCGTAATAACATCCACTCATAGTTTGAATAATGAGTTGATATATATTCGAAATCTTTGTTGAGCCTCATGAACACTCTTTTTTAAAAGAAAACAAATAAAGATTTTCATAGTGTGTTCCATTAATCCTAAGACTAGTTGTAAGGTGAGGTTGATGAATAATGACAAGTTAACTTCTTGCTTCAAGATTGTCATATATTTTGCTTGTGCGAAAAACTATTTGTTGATATGTATACTATTATAGGTTTTTGAATTTTATGAGCTATATAAATGATTTGTCCTAACCATTTTTATACCAACACAATCGTTTATAAAATACTATATCTTTATAAAGTAATATTATTATATGTGTGTTGTTCGTACAATGTAAGCATAAAGCGAAGTTTAACACTCACTTTATTTTACTTAATTATATGTCTTAATTAATTCTTTTATTTTGTTATAGCCAACTCAGGTTAACTTGCAAGATGATGAAAATATTTAGCATTGTCTGAAGGAGTTAATGTGTTAGAAAATATTTAGTTGAGGGTTTTACATAGGATCTTAGAACATTATTTTTTCCACACACGTGACAAACTATTGAACTCTCATTTCTAAGTATTTTACCACACTCGAAATAATTAACAAGATATTTATGTAATATTTGTAAATATAGGCTCTATGCCTATATGCAATGCACAAACAATTTTGCAACTTAACACAAGAAATCTAGCGTAATTCCTATTAGGCGGAATTCGGAAAACTAGCAACATACAAATAGCATACATGGCACATGTGTTTAGAAATAATTAGCTCAATTACAAATAGTAATGATTACTTATTAATATCTATTAACCAAGTTGAAACAAAAGTTAAACACACATAATCATCTAGCATACACATAAAGATGTTAGTTGTCGTTTTGTGTATTAGATATAACGATGTATACTTAGCTCGATTCGATTTAAAAAAATAGTTCCTCCCCATTTTAAAAATTAATTAAGATCAATATTTTAAAAGGACAAATACACTATTTTTCAAAGATATATCAATTAGAAATGCCAGACTCAAAGGAAAATGTAAAATACAAGTTTGACATTAAAACGAAACTCAAAGTTTTGACCACTATGTAGTATTTTGCATTTCTGACATATTTAAGTTTAGAAGGAATACTTGGAAGTATTTTTAAATGAAACTAGACTCAATTATCTTTGAAATGGCGGGTGACACGAATTCTACGGACTTACGGTTGATTTTATATTGATTTTCGAAGTTTTGCCAAAATCTGACTGTATACTCCAATTAGATTTGTTCGGCCGCGCCTAACAAGGCAGATGCCCATACCACATCACACGCCTAGAGAGATCGCCCTCTCAGAGGTCTACTGGCACACCACCGCCCTACTCCCCCCCCATCCCCGCCACCCCCACAACCACTCCCCCCCCCCCCCCCCCCCCCCCCCCCCACCCCACCCCCCCCCCCCCCCCCCCCCCCCCCCCCCAGGACAATCTATCCCGGGACCGCAACCACGAGACCCAAAACCCAAAAATACGTTTTTTCATATAAAATCACTTGGTAACCTTAATGTTAGGGCGCGTGTAGTGTAGATAGTAGTAGAACTTCAGGGGAATTGTTCAGTACATAAAACCACGTGTTTTAACATCAGTTTTTTTCCTAGGGACTTATAAAAGACGTATTTTTACACTTCCAAGCCTTTTGAGAATATTTTTAATCAAGCTAGTATACAAGGTATATTTAACGACAAAACTAATACGAATCAAGCAACAAAACCCTTTTCTTATTTAATCTCCCTTCATGGGTAATTTGATACATGGATCGTACTCTATTTTAAAAACCATTTATTTTAAAACTAGAGCGCGTGGCTTGATACCAATTGTGGAAAAACCATAGAGGGGGGGGGGGGGGCGGTGAATATGTTTCCCTTAAAAAACTTTAAAATAAAGATTACGGCACTTTTACCGGCTGTCCATATATATTATGGGGGCCGCCAGTATATCAGCGAGGCGCCATGAATTATGGGACCGCCTCTAGAAGCGGGTTTCAGACTAGATCTTTTGTATCAAATCACCACTAAAAGTTTGACGCAATATGGAGAGTTTTGATAATTGGTTTATAATAGCTAACAACATATCTTTCTAAACAATATAATCATACTTCACAATATTTAGCACAATGGGATACACACCCTTAAAACTAAACAAGATATACACCACCATTTCACACAATTATTGAACACAATGCAAATATAAAAGTAAAGCGGTAAATGTAAAGAAAATTAAGTAAGCGATAAGGTAAAGAAAATGCAAAAACGACACAGTATTTATATGGTTCGGTCACGAGCTCCTCTTCGCCACTACTCACTCCTCGAGTTTCCAACTCGAGAGTTACTTCACTAATCAACAAGCTCCTTTCTACGGAGAAAACCTTTATACCTCATGTTACATTTATTTTCCGACACTAAGGCTAGATGTCGTGTTCTTTTCGGTTACAACCAAACCGTTATGTTTTATGGCCACATAACAAACCGTTAGTTTTTATGGGACCTAAACCACATAAACAGCATCGTTACATTATTTTCTGACACTCAAGCTAGATGTCGAGTCCGTAATCTTATCTAGAACCATCTACCACTTCACCAACGTAATTTTTAAGGGGGGGGGGGCCCTAAAGTTCTAAACAGTCCGCAATCAACCCATCCAAATAATATACATCATTTGGATATAACACTACTAAAGAATGAAAAGACATGGACTCGGTCGATATGTAACAAATGTTTCAAATGGTCTAACTAGGACTAATAACTTAGATCTTGAAGATGACGAAAGTTTTTCTCTTGCACTTGAGGAAAGGAGGAAAGGATAGATATTGTTGATGACATTTAAACAAGATTAAACTATGTTAGTGATCAAGAGATTTAGAGAGAGAAATGGGATTTTATAGAGATAAAGGAATTTGAAAAATCTGTGCAAAAAGGGTTGATTTTATGCAGGAGAGAGTGCAGTATTTATAGGCAGGAAAATCCAATGGTCATCTGGTGGCGGTCCCGGTGGCCCCTAATATATAAGGGGGCCGCCCCTAGACTGCCGCTTCGATTTTTGTCTTTTTGTGGGGAAGGTTTATCTGGGTGAGCTGTATTCAGTTTTGGGGGGAAAAACTAAATTCAAAAAATTTGAATTTCAAATAAAAACATGTATTTTTTGTTTTTATTGTTGAAAAACTATTTTGTGTAGTTTTGTAAACATTTAGTACTCGTTTTTGTAGAAATGTGATGGTAATTAATAAGAAAAAATTATTTTTCTGATCACTAATCACGGTTTCTAATGATTTATTTATCCTACCTTAAGTGATTTAGTTCGGGTGTAAAACCCACAATGTCCGTCTTGATGCATACAAATGTTGGTGTTGATGTAGACTTGAGACGTCGAGAGATGTAGATGCAAGTATGCATTGATAGTTTGTGATTACGAGTAACTTGCGTACTTTACGTTACGTATTACAAGTAACATGTTTGTCATCACCAGAACATAAAGAGATCGTATATTTTAAATATCGTAATATTTGCACTAACATGCTCCTTGTGGTTTGCTCAAATTGCACCATTGGTCATCTGGTATGCGAAATTGCAGGCGGCCTCCCTGTGGAGAAACCTTTGTTGCACTTACCCTCCCTGACCACTAACTGAAATAGTTTTTGTTTGTTTCTTCAGAATCACGTGTTATTCACGATGCGGGGTTAAAGGGTCTTTACTTTTTACCCATTTAATATTAAGATCGTGGGTCGGGATTATTTAATTATCCCTACTTAAAAACTAATACCCGAAAGTTAAAGTAACTCATTCCCAAACACTTAAAAAACCTAACTTTATTTTTCACCCTAAAATTTCATTTTTGTTGGTCCACTTTTACTCCCAAAAAAAATAGAAAAAACGATTTACCATGGTGATTAATATTGAAGAAATGGTACATTAGGCACTGAAGGAGAAGCTTTTGATCTGATTGTTTATGGCGATTTCTAACTCATTATTTCCTTTTTTCTCAAATATGTTTCCGTTTATAAGCAATGGTAGTAATGTTTTGTGTATATTTTTTTCAATGTTGACAGAAACATATACGAACTACTTTTCAATCAAGTTTCCTTATGCTGGAAGGTTCACTGATTCTCCTAATAAACACTATGTTGATGGTGAGTTTGCTTGTGTGGACATGGTTAATAATGCAAAGTTTAGGATTGATCTTTTAAACTCAGTATTGTGTAGCTTAGGTTTTGAGGATGATGATGTAATTAATTTATACTACAAGATACCACTGAAGAGCTTAGACACTAGGTTAAGACCTTTGGTTAGTGAAAATGACACTAGCAGCTTCTTAGGATATGTTCATAAGCATAAGATGATGTATGCTGAGCTTGTTGAAACCATAGAAACTAGTAGTGATGAGGATGGAGAGGGTGATAGTGAGCATGATAGTGAGTATGGACATTTCGATGCTAATGATATTATAGATGAGGAACATTTAGTTGATGAAGTAGAAGTGAACATGAGTGCCTTTAATTTTAAAAGTGCGGATCAGATGAGGGTGATGGGCAAAGTTGATCATATTCAACCATTGTAACTCTAACAGAGATGATTTGGAGGTTTTAGTTTATGATTTACTGAAAAGTGATCAAGAGGATTGTACCAGCAAAAAAATGTCGTAGTGTGTAAGGGTCTTAAGAAATTACAAAATGGAAAGAATTAGTTCATCTGGAATCAGTAACAACTTCTATGTAGGAAAGGAATTTGAAAATAGGGATTTAGCGAAGGAGAGGATTAGAGCTTATTCTGTTGAAACTAGGAGGAACATAGACTTTAAGAGGAATGCCAAGAGAAGAATAAGGGCAGTTTGCAAAGGTGTTGTGCCAAGTATAACAGGAAAGAATGTATTTGTGGATAAAGATGAAGGTCCAAAAAAGGACATTTTCTAGAAAAGGTTTAAGGATGTAATTGAAGGTGCAGAGGAAGACAAAAATGCTATCCTTTGGTTTCGTATTTTACTAAAGGGAGATAAGCCAAGTGGGGTCTGGTCGAGAACATACAAGGATGAGAGCATAAAAGCTTGCAATCCAGAAAAAATTAAAATCCCTCAACTTTTCTAGCAAACACATCACAGCTCTAATAATTATGAACCCAGAGGATTCATGTTAAGGCCATTCAGAACAAATGCAGAAAAAGTTCCATGGTGCTGATTCAAAGACCAAACATTTGGGATAAGGCAAAGCCCAGTTTCATTTGAAAAGCGAGATTTTAGGTGCCAATACTCTTTGTTGAGGGATTATGTTAGTCAGCTACAGAAATGTAACCCAGATACCACAGTTAAGATACATGTTTATAGGGAAGAGGATCCTGAAAAACCACAAGAATGTTTAGGAGAATATATGTCTGCTTGGGTGCACTGAAAAGGGGTTTCAAAGAATGTGGAAGGGAATTGCTTGGTTTGGATGAGGCATTTATGAGAGGTCAATATCCTAGAAAAATACTAACAGCTGTGGGTGTAGATGCCAATAATGGAATCTACCAGTAGCATATAGGATTGTGGAACGAGAAGACCAATTCCGGATAAAATATCCGCATCTTTTCTCCAAACCCATACCTTCGTCAAAAGTCGCAACTTGAGCCTTGAGGACAAGGCTCATTTAACGGGGAAGGACTGTAACATTCCGTAATTTCAGGTCATTTACAATACTATTTAATTTCACTATTTATTTTTTTTCTCGTACGCGTTCACTTTTAATTTTAATCGTTAAGCTAAATCGCGTAGACTGAAAATGATCATACAATGTAAACGGGCATTAAACAATTAAATGTTTACATCAAGCAAGTGTTATATGATTATTATGAGGATAATTATTAACTTTGTATCATTCTTATTTTTATTGCTACGTAAACTGCTTACGTTTCACGATAAAATGCGTTTAGAGCATCCCCGGACAAGTTCTAAAACCCTAAACTAGCCTAAACGAAATACCCACGATTTATACCCAATACTCAAAATAATCAAAAATTACTTCTTTATAATATATATATATGCCGAAATTAATAAGATGATGACAAGATTTTCCTCCTTTGTAATATATCTAGATATTAAGAAAATAATTCTTAACCTTTTATCCAACTTGACTTGTTAACCTAAACTAGGGTTAGAATATAACCATGGTTAGGTAGCAAGTTATTTTTCACTATAAATACTCATGACAACCTCTTCTTTCTTATATACTTAACCAAATCAACAAAAAACTCTCTTTCTCTCCTCATTAGAGCTCACGGCTCAAAACCCTAGCCAAACCAAATCCATAGTTTGATTTTCTAAGATTATACAAGCATATACACAACATACTTAAGGTATTCTAAGGTGTTTGCAAGCATTGGTTCATCATTTGCAAGTATTAAGAAGAAAAAGTAAAGATTAGGGTTTTGGAAACCTAATCTAGGGTTATAAGCTTGAAAGCTTGGATTTCAGTCTAAACACGGGTTTAGCATTCATTTTACATCCTATACATCATCACTAAGGTTTTCTAATATATTTACTTTTTATTTTCTTTATGATTTCTATGTGTTTATATGTTAAATATGGCTATAATCACCACTAAGGACTTTCTAATATGTAAAATGAGTTATTATTTATGTTTATGATTTTATGCACTTATTCTTATGTCATATGGTCCTATATATCATGGAAAAGTGAAAATAAAAGTATGTTAACCTATGGATTAAGTATAAACATGTTTAGGTTAAATTAGGGTTTTATAATGTTTCTTAATCTTCACATGTGAAAATAATGAAAGTAAATTATTAAACTTGTTACAATGAATTTACAAGGACTAGGGATGATATTGGACTTTATTATAAGTACCACAAGTGTCAAATGTGTTTTTAAGAGTTTTTATAGTAAACTACTAAGTTAATAATACATAAAAACAAGTTTTTATAAAGTTATACACTTAAATACTTAGGGGCTGTCTAAAATCCGAATTTCATACAGAAAGTTTGACTTAATATAATTATAATACGCCTCATGACGATTCCATAATGATAAGAAACTCGAAAAACCGATCTATAACGAAAAAGATACGTTAAAAATAAGTTTACGACTATAAAATACTTTTTATAAAACTTTTTTATAAAAGTTACATTTCATTACACAGCCAACTTTTATTTTTTAAAAACATCTAAAATATGATATAACTTTTGATTTACGAGATCATCACGCAAGAATCGTTAGTAGAACGGAACTAAACGGAACTATAACGAGTAAATTACGACATTTTCGATAATTAAAGTTTATAAAAGTAATTTTATAAACTATGAACAGTAAAAATCACTATTCATCAGTGAATTTATCTTTATAAAATATAATACCTCTTTTAATAACAAAAACGTACTCGAAGGAATCACTGAAATCGGGATTAAAACGAATAAGTTATTACGATTACAAGTTTACGCCAATTAAAGCCTAAAACGACAAACGAGCTGTTATGAACAGTAATTTTACTATTCATCACAGAATCTTAAAAACTTGAAAATGTAATATTTTGATC
>BQNB010027679.1:43465-57407 GCA_026074375.1 Tanacetum coccineum
GTTTTTCTTTTATAAATTTTATTTCTTTTAATATTTTTTTTATTATATTTTATTTTTTTATTTTTTATTTATTATATTTTTTGTATTTTATTTTTCTTTTTTTTTTTTTTTTTTTTTTTTTTATTTTTTTTTTTAATCTATTTTTTTTTTATTTTTTTTTTTTTGTTTTTTTGTTTTTTTTATTTTTTTATTCTTTTTCTTTTCTTTTTCTTTAGTATAGTTTTTAAATTTTTTTAGTTTTTTTTATTTTTTTATTTGTATTAAATTGTTTTTTTTTTTTTTTTATTTTTTATATTTTTTTTTTTTTTTTTTTTTATTTATGCTATTTTTATTTTGTTTTCTTTTTTTTTTATACTTGAGTTCTTTTTTTTATTTTTTATTTGTTTTATGTTTTATATTTATTTTATTTTATGTTTTTTTTTATTTTGCGTTTTTGTCTTTTGTTATTTAGTATCTTTTTTTTTATTTTATTTTTTTATATCTTTATTTTTTATTTTTATCTTATTTTATTTTTTTTTTTTTTTTTTTTTTTTTATTTTTTTTATTTAATTTTTTTTTTTTATTTTTTATTTTTTTTTTTTTAATTGTTTTATTGTTTTTTTAGTCAGTTTTAGGTTACTATATTTATTTATCATTTTATTTATTTTTTTTTTTTTTTGTTTTAGAGTTGCTTTATTTTAATGCATTCTTTTCTATTTTTTTTTAATTTTTTTAATTTTTTTTTTTTATTTATAATCTTATTTTTTTTTGTCTTTTTTATTATTTTTTTTTTTTTTTATTATTTTTTATTTTGTTTTTTTTGTCCTATTTTATTTTTTTTTTTTTTTTTTTTTTTTTTAATTTTTTTTTTATTTATTTTTTTTTTTTTTTCTTTTATTTTATTAACAAATTTTAGTTTTTTTTATAATTTTTTATTAATATTTTTTTTTTTATTTTACTCTTTTTTTTATTTCTATTTTTTTTCTTTTTTTCTTTTTATTATTTTATTAGTCTAATTTTTCTAAAATTTTTTTTCTATTTTTAATTATTATTATTATTTTTTTTAATATAATGTTTTTTTTTTATTTTTTTTTTTTTTTTCTTTTTATGTTTGTTTGCAATATTTTAATATTTTCTTTTATTTTTATTCTAATTATTTTTTTATTTTTATTTTTTATTTTATATTTTTTTTTTTTTTATTTTTATTTTTTATTATTATTTTTTTATTTTTATTTTTTTATTTTAATTTTTTATTTATTTTTTTTTTTTTTTTTTTTTATCTTTTTTATTTTATTATTTTTTGTATATTTTAAATTTTTTTTTTGTTTTTTTTAATTGTCTATATTTATTTTTTTTTTTTTTTCTTCATTTTTGTTATTGTGTGTTTTTTTCTATAATTGTGTTATTGAGTTTTATGCATTTATTTTTTTACATTTTTTTTTTTTTTTTTTGTCTTTATATTTTTTATTTATTTATTTTTCTTTATCTTATTCTTTTTTACTTTTTTACATTTTTTTTTATATTTTTTCTCATTTTGTTTTATTTTGTTTTGTTTGTTTCTATTAAATTATTTTTTAATTTTTTTTTAAATTTTATTTTTATTTATTTTTTTTTATTTTTTATTTTTTTTTTGTATTTTCATTTTATTAATTGTTTTATTTGTTTTTTTTTTTTAATTTTTTTATTTTAAGTTTGTCACTTTTGTTTGTATTTTAATGTATTTTTTTTTTTTTTTATTTTTAATTAACATCATTTTTATTTTTATGTTATTTTATGTTTTATTTGTTTTTTTTTATTTTTTTTTTTTTTCTATTTTGTTTTCTTATTTTAAATATTTTTTTTTTTATTTTTTTTTTTTTGTTTTATTTTATATTTTTTTATTTGATTTTTGTTATATTTTTTTTTTTCAATTTTTTAATTTTTTTTTTTTATTATTATTTTTCTTTTTTTTTTTTTTTATCTTATTATTTTTTTTTTTATATTATTATTATTATTTAATTTTTTTACTTTCTATATTTTATTAGTTGAATGTTGTCTGTACAATTTTTTTTTATGAATTTTTCTTTTTTTCACAATTTTTTTTTTGATTTTTATTTAATTTTTTTTAATTTTATTTTTTAATTGTTTTTTTTTTGTCCATTTTTTTTTTGTTTTTCATTTTTTTTATTTTTTTTTTTTTTATTTTTTTTTTAATTTTTTTTTTTTTTTTTTTATTTTTTTTATTTTAATTTTTTTTTTATTATTTTTTGTTTAGTGTTTTTTAATCTTCTTTTGTTATTTTTTTTTTCATATTATTATTTTTTTCTTCTTTTACATTATTTTAATTTTTGTATTTTTATTTGTTTATTTTTTTTATTTTTTTTTTTTTTTGGTTTTTCTTTTGGTGATTTTTTTATAGTGGGTCATTTTTATTTTTTTTTTTTTTTTCTTTTGATCTAATAATTTTATTTTTTTATAATTTTTTTATTTTTTTCACAGCTAAAAACAACCCCCACCCCCCCCCCACCCCCCAATAAAAAGTAGTAGGAAAAAAACCGCAAGGCATCGTTGCATTTTTTTTTTTATTTTTTTCTACTTAATGTTTTTATTCTTTTTATTTTTGTTTAGTATTTGTTGTTTCTTCATTTTTTTTTCTTTTGTTTAATTTTTTTTTTTTTTAAAATTCTATTTATAAATATTATTTTTATTTATTTATTTTCATTTTTATTATTTTTTTTTTTTTTTTAAAAAATGTTGTTTTTTTTTATTGCATTTACTTTATTTTTTTATTTTTTTTTTTTTTTTTTTTTATTTTTTATATTTAATTTTTTTTTTCATTTGTTTTCTTTTTTTTTTATTTTTTTTTTTTTTTTATTTATCTTTATTTTTTTTTTTTTAATTTTATTTATTGATTTTTTCTTGGAGTTTTTTTTTTTTGTTTGTTTCAGTTTAGTTATTCATAAAACAGGCCACAATTAATTTCTTAAATTTTTTTATTTATTTTTGTTTTTTTTTTACACCATTTTTTTTATTTTTTTTTTTTTATTTTGTTTTAAAATTATTTTTATTTTTTTATTATAAAACCCCCCCCCAAACAAAGTTAGACACAAAAACTGCTCCGCAAAACGTGCCGAAAGTGAAAAAGAGCAAGTATACTCGTGCACCTCAGACTCCGTTTTATAATTTTTTTTTTCTTTAATTTTTTTTAAACAAGTGGCAACAAAATATTTTTTTTTTTTTTTTATTTTTTTCTTTCTTTTTTTATTTCTAATTTTTCTAGGCTTTAAAAATTTTTTTTTTCATTAATTTTTTCTATATTATTTTTTTATTTAAACAAAAGAAGTGGGGGGCAGGGGGGGGGGGCAAGGAGGGGTACAGGGCAGCAGGAAAAAGGAGGAAAGGGGTGCAGGAAGCAAAAAACCGTGGAGGGGAAAAGGACAAAACCGGAAGCAACGACTTAGTTAGTGGGGGGCGGAACAGGGAAAGAATGCACAACGAAAAAGGGCAAAGGAGGGAAGAAGAGTGCAAAAACAGGGAGGGGCGGGGGGGGGGGGGGCAGGGGGGGGGGAGGAGGATGGGGGAGGGGGTGGAGGGAGGGTGGAAGGGGGGGGGGGGGGGGGTGGGGGGGGGGGGTAGGGTGAAGGTGGGGTGGGTGAGCGCTGGTGGGGGGGGGAGGGAGGTGGGGACGTGGGGGGGGGGCGTGGGGCGGCAAAGGAAGCAGGGGGGGGGGGGGGGCAAAGGGGGGGTCAGGGGGGGGCGGGGGGGGGGGGGGGGGGAGGGGGGGGGGGCGGGGAGGGAGCGAGGAGGGGGGGATGGATAGGTGGTAGGGTTTGGTGTGGGATGGGATGGGTGGGGAGGGGGGAGGGGGGGGTTGGGGGGGGGGGGTTGGCAATATGTTGTAAACAAACATAAGTCACTGGTGAGAGAGGGGGGGGGGGGTTAGAGTCTTGCGGGTGGGGCGGGGGAGGGGGTCGGGGGGGGGGGCTGAGCCAACAAATTTACAACATATATAAAACCGATGAATTCATGCGGCACCAACCAAATTCACACACGGCAAACACACACCAACCAAACCGATTTTTGTTAAGACCGTTTTTAAAAAAAAAAAAAAAAAACATAAAAAAATATATAAAAGCAATGTTTTTTTCCAGGAGGGTTCATTAAGGCAAACGAGATGCCAAGGATGCAGTGGATATAAGTTTTGGATTGTACCTTTAAAAACGACTTATGTGTTTATCAATGCTTTGGGAAATATATTTGTCTTATATATGTTGTCTTTTGAGTCTTTTGTAAAAAGAAAAAAGAACAAGTAAAGAAGCAATAAGCTTTTGTAATATATCTTGTAAAAATCCAAGTGTAATCAGATTTTAAAAAAAATAAAAAAAAAAAAAATAAAAAAAAATTAAAAAAAAACAACGACTTTTTTTGTGGGGTCGTTCATCTTTCGT
Organism: Tanacetum coccineum; assembly: GCA_026074375.1. Taxonomy (NCBI): domain Eukaryota; kingdom Viridiplantae; phylum Streptophyta; class Magnoliopsida; order Asterales; family Asteraceae; genus Tanacetum; species Tanacetum coccineum. The sequence goes on from BQNB010027679.1 coordinate 47,872, forward strand.
ATCTATCTTGTGTGCTGGTTGACTTGAAGTAACATGCCTGCCAAAAGCCCAACCGGAATCCGTTAGAATACAACATTTATAATTTCTAAATTTCCCATCCCAGCGAACCCAGATGCTTTGGGGGGGTATAGTTACCCCATATACAGCAGGGCAGAATAAACGGACCCGGCCACGAACCAGGTATACAAACCAAGCAACCGCTTCAATTCACAAATCTTGATCACCATCCTTAGTCTGATGCCTCGATCCCGGATGGTCTACTGCATACTTAGGAGCTAATGCAAAAGCAAAAAAACCCTCAAGGCAATAAACCAAAAAAGTTATCACTCCCACACTCGAGATAAATTCCATCCTAAACCGAATCGCACGTGCGGCTGGCAAAAAAGAAGCATAAAAAAGAAATCAAAGAACAAACTAGAATACCAGACAAGATTCCCAAGAACCAAAACGTGGTTCCAGTCAGGCAAAACTACGAGGGATACACAAGCTTAATTAATCCATGCAGACCAAAATCTAACTATCTGCACCCTCCCTATCAATCCTCCATCCTCCTCCTTTACCTCACCACACTCCTCCCCAACCACATCCTCCCCACCCACTCTCCTACTCCCCCATCCTCCCCACATTTTCTAAACCTATTAATACCTTCCCCCTCCATTTTTCCCGCCTTCAAATATCTCTCTGAACCTCAAATAATAAAAAAAACCAACCTTTCGCAAAATTCACCAAACCTCTTCCCTCATTCTCTCACTACCTCTTAAATTCCGATCCTCCTCACTATTTCTCTCACTTTTCTTCATTCAAAGCTCGCTCTTCACTGTCTCACATCCTATTTCACTTCCAAATCATTCAAACCACACTTTAAAATTTCATTCATAATATTTTCAATTTCAAAATTCAAACAACAATATTTTTCTCAAATTTCATCCATTTCACAAATTCTCCCTCTGTCTCGATTTTCGCCTCGTGATACTCAACCTCTTTCTCCCAATCCACTAATTCCCTACTTTCTCTATTCCTGCATAATATTCCCGTCCGTCCCTTCTTATTTCCTCCTAATTCCCTCCATCTCCTCCTCTCCCCGTCCTTGTTCATTCTTCAAATCATCAATCTTTTTCACATCGCTTTACGCTTCCAACGCTAGTATAATTCCCGTCCCTCCTCCTGAGCTTCACGAATCGAATACTAATCTTCTTCCGATAGATCATTGTGAACCGTCATCATCAAAAGCTCGAACAAAACAAAACTACGTAATGTGGCTCAGAGTAGGAGTGGGAGTAAGTCCTTTCCTTGCAACTTTAGGAGGGAAAGCGTTCCGTCAGAGCCAACAAAACATTTTTTAATTTTATTTTTATTTTTTTATTTTTTAGTTTTATTAGCTTTTTTTTTTCTTTTTTTCTTTTCTTCTTTTTCCCTTTTTTAATTTCCAGGATGATTAAATAAAAAACCAAATTTTTTCACAATATCTCACTTCACAAAAATCATAAATCACTATCATCACTACTAATCACTATAATCCCCACATAACATAGCCACAAAATACATCTTACCTATCACACCTCAAAACTCTCATCAAACACTCAACACGTTCACTCAACATCTCACACTCCAACCTGGACATCACTTCAGCAAAAACTCAATAATCCATAATCTTCTCTTCCGTTATAAAATCACCTCAAGTTAAAAACTTTTTTTTTGATTTCAAAATATTTGTAGGCTCTTGTAAATCGGTGAAAAAACCGACAAACTATTGATTCCAAATACAAATAAATGTGTCCATCAAAAAACAAACCCTGATAGAGGCAAAAACAACGGTCGTTAAGCTGCCCCTAACCTCCATAATCATGAAGGTAGGACGAAAATCCAAATACTCCTTCATAGGACTTTCTTATTTTTTTTAATTGTCCGAGAAAGCCATAACATGCTCTATCACACCTTTTTTTCCCATTTACAAGCCTCTTTTAATTTCCTTATTTTTATTTTTTTAATTTTTCCTTCTTTTTTTTATTTTTTTTTCCCCCTTACTTTTTTTTTAATAATCATCACACCACCTTTTCCCTCTCTTTTGCCTCTCTAACTTTTTCCTTCTCATTATCTTTTTCCCTTCCTTCCTACATTTTCCCCCTCCCTCAAACCTTTTCTCCCCCCCTCTTTTTTCCTCTTTTGTTTTGCAAATTGCAAAAAACAAAAAACATCAAAGGCAAACAAATGGAGCAACATGGGCTTAAATGTGAAATGGCCTTTATGGCTTTACATGCATGGCTGCCTTGGCTTTACATCAACGATCACCAATGTGGCTTCTTTACAAGATGACATGGAATGCTTACCATGTTCATGGCCAATGGCTCCCTGGCTTTAGGCATCCTGTGAAGGGTGCAACCACAACAACAGACCACAATGGCTAATCAACAAGGCTAATAATGGCTATGGCAAAACAACACAAGGCTTGGCTTGGCTTTGCTTGGCTCCCTAAACCAACCCTTAATAAGAGTGACGCAACATTGCAATTCACCATATTCAACCCTTAAGGAAAGTGACTGCATTCAATTGCCATTCACTACAAAAAACATTATTCAACTTCACTTCACCTTCACTTCGCACTGCCTACAAGCAAAAAATCTTTTGTTCTCTCTCACGAACTCCTCTCATATCCCTCTCACTCCTTCTCCTCCCTTCACCTCCTTCTCTCCACTCACCCTTCTCCTCCTCATCTTCTCAGCATGCTAAAAATCGCGCTGCACTATACCAAAACTTAAACTTTTAACTAAACATGTTCAGCTTAAACATAAAAAACAACAACTTTCTTGTCCCCCTAAACTAACAAACTTTTAAACTTCAACCTTTTTTTACAAACTTTAACAAAAAAACAACTTTCCTTCTTCTTCATGGTTTACCTACATACAAATCATTTCATTTCCGCTTCAAACAACACAACAACTTAAAAGCTCTTTCAAACCTTCTTCTTTTATTTCTCCACCATTTTCGTTTTTTTTATTTTTTTCTCTTTTTTCCCTTGTCTTTCTGAGTCAAAAAAACAACTTAGTTAAGATGGCTCTTTGAAATCAATTCAAAGAAAAAAAAAAAAAAAAAAACAACCTGACCAAAAAACCTTCATAAAAAAAAAAAAACCCTCTATAGTAAAGCCCCCCCATCCAAAAATCCAAGAAATTATTTTTGCCCCTCCATCACACATCACCCCGTCATCAAACACCTTACTCACAGTCACAACACAACAAACTCAAACATTCAAATCAAAATAATACACACAAAAATCACACCAACTCAACCCTCTGTTGGCGTTGTACTTGGTGTTCCAAAAGCAATGGTGCAAAAAAGGACAGCAACAAGCAAAAAAAGGCAAAAAAAACAACGAAAAAAGCCACGCAAAAAAAATCATGCAATGGCCCCCAAAACTGCAGAGCAAAACGCAGGCACCACACGGCACACGCTCGCCCCCCCCTGGAGCACACACCAAACCGATGGTGCCACAAAAAGCCACAGCCCAATTCATAATTGGCGATTTTGAATCCTAGGCAGGATCAACATGCACAACCAACCTTTCAATCAATCCACATGGCCAAGAACATATGTAATCGAATCTAAAAGTACCGAATCTAGAAGAGAGCAAGCCCAAAAATCAAAAAAACAAAACTTTAATCAAACTTTGAAAACTTGGCGTACAACTTTTAAACTAAATAACTTTTCCATCTCTTTTCCTCTTTTTCCTTACGTAGGCTCCACAAATAATCTAAAAAAAATAAAAAAAGCTTTCCCATGCTCTTTTTTTATTTGTCCTTGGAATAAAAAAAAACCCAAAAAAAACATGCACGATGAAAAAACACAATGATGAACTTTAGTATTCTCAAGATATGGAGCATTGCAGAAAACATAGCACAATAAATAAAGAATAACCCTTGGTTCATCAAGAAGTTCCATAAAAAACACAAAGTCAAATCAGGCTCATTAGTCAATCCACACGGCAATGGCTTGGAACTCAAAAAAACGACAGAGAACATCATCAAGAAAACCATAAACATACCAAGGAATAATATAAAACTCGAATTCCTAAATGCAGTAATTGGAATGGTCCTCTTCTTTAAATAAAAAAAGAAAACGACCCACAACAATTAAACGCGTAACTATGATATCCTAATCACACACAATCACAATCGATCTTAGAATACACTCACGCAATAATCAACCTTGCAGTTAGTCCCAAATAAACGTACGATCTCAGAAGAGATAACGATTCCTTGACAGTCACTACTATGGTCAAAAACTCGTGATAATCTTTACAAATTCTAAAAGAATCCATCTTCTCTTTCTTTTTTCCACAAACAACACAGCGCTTGCTTTTTAAAAAAACTGGTGCTTCCCCCACGGTGATTGAATCGGACGAATAAATTCCTTCTCCAGCAGCTCTTGCAATTGTATCGACAACTCTCACATCTCAGACGATGCAAATCTATATGGTATAGCAGCTGGTATGGGTGCAGCCCCCGGTACTAGATCAATTTGAAACTCTACTTGCCTCGGTGGAGGTAGTCCTGGCAACTCCTTAGGAAACACCTCAGGAAAGTCACAAATTACATGCACGTCTTCTAATCATTTCTCCTTCAATTTCTTCTTTGTCACGTGTGCCAAAAACAAATGACCACCTCACTTGACGTACTTACAGGCTTTAATACAAGATATGACTTTTAGTCGAGACACACCCTTGTCACTTTCGACTATCAACATCTTGTTTCCATATGGTATACGAACAACTTTCTCGCCACAAATGATAACGGCATCGTGCTTGACAAGCCAATCCATACCGATTATGACATCAAACGTACCAAGCTCAATCGGCATAAGATCAATTTCAAAAATATGGTTCACTAAATTCAAAGTGCAACCTTTCAAAACAGTGTTCGTACTAACTACCCTTCCATCAGCTAACTCTACCTCATAACTAGCTCCTATTTTAACCGGATCGATATTAAGCATGGAACTAAATCTAGTATCCACAAAACTCCTATCGGAACCCGAATCGAATAAAACAGAAGCATAGCGGTTATTGAGCAGAAACGTACCAGTAACCACATTCGGACCTTGCGGCCTAGCATCCTTAATAGCATAAGCTCGACCATGAACTTCTCTAACTTCCTCTTGCTTAACCTTCCTTGGGCATCGGTTCCTAGTATGACCTTGCTCACCACAATCATAAAAAGTCAGAATAGGCAGAGCATTTGCACCCTTGGCAACATTCTTCTCCTTACAATACCTCGCCTTATGCCTAACCTTTCCACACTTATGACACTTGATTGTACATGCACCAATATGGCGAGTAAAACAACGTTCACACAAAGGAAGTGATCCAGAAGACACTTTTCCATCAGTAGGAGCAGTAACCATAGCTCGCGCGTTCCTTTGCTTTTGGTTATTTTGAAAAGTTTGGCGTGAGTTGTCCCTATGATTGCTCTTACCACTACTATTCCCACTTTGAAAGCTCTCCTACTTTTGCTTCTTTCCTTCCAGAATTCTCTCATCTCTAGCTTGTGATTTCTGCTCCATTAACTTATAAGCCATATGCACGGCTTCGTTCAGGTTAGCAGGCTTAGAAGAAGTAACTTCACCCTTGATGTTATCAGTCAATCCCCGAATGTAAGCATCAACTTTTACTATTTCCGGTTCAACCATTCTCGGACACATCAATGCTAACTCATTGAACCTATGAGTATAAGCTACAATGTTATACTCCTTGACCTTCAAGTTCAACAGTGCATGCTCCATTCTTTGAATTTCTTCTATTAGACAAAACTCTACAGTCATCAACTGTTCCATCTCAGTCCAAGTCATTTGGTTCACAGTCTCCAAACCCATGGTTGCAACTTTAGCATTCCATCAAGTCAAAGCATGTCCTTGCAGTGTTACAAAACTTAACCTTCTTGTCCTCTGCACATTCACTGATTCTAAAAACACTCTCAGTTTTCTCAAACCATCTTTGTAATTCAACGGCTCCCTCGGTACCATGGAAAGAAATAGGATTGCACTTCATAAACCCAGCAAAAGTGCACTCACGAACAGCAGGTGCGGAATCTTGACCCTTAACTGGTCCAGATCCTCTAGCATCATTTCCAGCATTCGCTTGTCTAGCTCGCTCAGTAGCGATAGCAGCATCGACACTTTCCTTGATCATTCGACGAATAGCAGCTTGAGTCAAAGGTGCAGACTTTAGAGGCATGATTCTGTCATGTCAAACAGAAAACAATCTGATAAGCATTCATAACATGATATACTCATAACATGGTACAATGACAAATCAATCACAACCACAGTCACACCATATCAAGTAGTAATCAAAAGATAGTCATTCATTTTTCATCACAAAGAGTTAATACATGGTTGCATTGTTTCATGAAATGATACAAATCGTTGCAACCAATAGCACTAATTCTACTAACTGAGAATTCAGTTTAGTGATTACACAATAAAAGAAACTACAATTGAAATCAAACTACTAAGCATCATGAGGAGATCCTCGCGACTCAGATGAAGGACTCTTCTCATCTTCAATCGAAACATTGATATCTTCATTTGGTCTTTCTTTAAACACAAATCCCCTACAAATCATCTCTTGATGGAACTCATGAGCTTGAACTCTAGTCCAATAGAGATCTCTCTCGACTCATTCATTCTGCATACGAAGGAATGTGTTGCTCAACCTTTCTTCTTCAAGTTCCTTCTTCAACTTCTTACACTCAAGTTTATCTTCAGCATTACCAAGCTTTTTAACCAGCCTTTCCATTGCAGCTGTTCCTTGCTCTACACTAGAACGCACTTCATTACCCAAATCAAAAATCAACTTACCATAATACTTGTCCTTTCCTTTTTCTTTCTTCTCGATCAATGCATGCGATGTCTCGCGACCACACAGTCGTCTTGAAAGAGAATCCATCCGACCAAAAAGAGAGTTAATGTCCCTCCTCATGAGACCAGGCAATAGACCATCACTTTCCTCTCGAAGAAAAGGAGCAGTAGACGATTCACCTACCTCATGGATACTAGCAGGAACAGTCTCATCCTCGTGCTCAATCGTGTTTTCAATCTCAATCGCGTCATCATGCTCTGAATCAGAAGCAGGTGGCGGAGGGTTAACAGGATCCACCTCTTCATAGGGATATGTCAACTCCGGTTCATTCTCATCTTCCTCGATGTCGACTTCCATATCATCTTCTTCTTCTTTTTCTTGAGGTTCTTCTTCTTCCTCAAATTCTTCTTCTTCTGGGTCCTCGTCTTCATCCTCTAAGACATGCTTGGGAACAACAAGAACATCATCGTGTTGATTCGTCTCAACAACGGGTACATCATCCACATGATCGGGAGGAATTACGTTCACCATGATAATCTAGAAAATATCATATAATACTTACTTAATAGCGTAATCACTCATATTATCGTCAAAAGCGTTCTCCAACGGGATAATTACTATTATCAAAATACACAGTTCACACAAAGCGCAAAATTAAAATTTTATAATTTCGTGACTCTTTTTTCAATACCGAATATATCTCGATTACATTTCAAACATATATAATGATAGTTATCATATAATAAATGACATTCTATGCATACAACACATGCATAAATGTACCAATACATAACGCTTTATGCATCCAACACGGGCATAAATTTATCCAATCACAATGCATAGTTAATACGGGTAAATTATTTAACCAATTATACATACCATACGTACATAAATATACTTACACGTAACAATTATAAATGTAACTTACATGTAACATGGCAACGAGGAGTCTTTGGCCGTTGCGGTGTGAGCGTTATGTTTAGGTTTTCCAAAAGACTCGATCCCATTTCTTTATTTTACCCTTAGACTCTTGATATCAGTTTACCATCTAAAATAATTTCGATACTGAGTTTTGAAAACAACTAGTTCTATATAACCAGAAGCTCTTGATACTATCAGTAACACCCGCCCGAGGGGCATCAAATTTGCGCAGCATAATTAGCAATTTGGTGTTTACTAAAATAGGCATCCTTACTACGAATATGAGAAAACGACCAAAATAAGATGTTAAACCACATGTGTTCCATAGTTATTATGATTTAAATGCGTAGTCCCGTAACGAAATCGTAAACCCAACCTACAGTATTTGAAAGACAATTGTTCAATAAAAAGACATGTTTTAAACATAACAAGACATTGTTGTGAAAGACCGGAACACACAAGTGCCTTTCCTTTAATCAATAACCAACACGCACGGACACCTCCACGCCATCGTTGCCTTCAGCCTTGATTACCTGGGATAAAACATGTTTAAAACGTCAACAACAAAGTTGAGTGAAATTCATAGAGTTTAAGTAATCAAGGAAGTAAAGATCTTAGAAAAAAACAAAAACAATAATTAGTTCTTGGGAAAAACAAAGCAACAATTGGCAATGTTATAGCAACTTCTTTTCTTCGCTCATTAAGCTCATGACACCGAACGTTAACAATACATATGGCATTTCATATGTTTAAGTGCCCCAAACTAGGTATTATTGTCATATACCTTCTATATTTCTAATAACAAAATGTCCGTTTGACAGGGTGTTCACAAGGATTCAAACCCCGGACAGGGCTGTCAAACCCAATAGATCTATTTAATGCATTAGCGTTCACCCATTATAGGCGATTGACGGTTCATGAATTAAGGGAATTTCGACCAATCGCAACTTATGCGGAACCAATCTCAGTATCGGTCTAGTCATACCATAAATCATATGTGTTCGATTTTATAAAACAAACATGTATCCCCCTCGCGGGTTTAAAAACATTTAAAATAGTTCAAAAGCGAGACCATGACTCTTGCAAATGAGAGTAGATCAAAATTGAATAAAGATTATGTTAAACCATATGATTACACAAAACAGAATAGCTGATCCGTGATAAAGTATATATATCAAAATATGTGTAAATCACAAATCAAGATATCGGAAGTATTAATTACCGAGTCGTTTTGTTACGAAGAGGCTTTCGGATTTGAGAATCGAGGACGATTCGGATTCAAGTGAGAAGGGTAAAATTTGTTTTGATGTTTATTTTTACAATTGAAATATAAAAATGCAATAAGAAATTTAAAACTAGCAATTATAATAGCAATTATGAAAATGTTTACGTACGAAAATTAAAGAACGCGAGCTAAAAAGTAACTTTTAAAATCTAAAACAATTCACTAAAAACTTTTTATTTCTAAAAATACTAGATTTAAAAAGAAAAATATTGCAAAAAGAATCAGATTTTTAAACCTAAAATTGAATTAGTTATGAATTAAAGAAAATATATGATTTATTGAAGATGAAAATTAATTCTGAAAAATACTAAACTAAATCTGAAAAATATAGAAAAATCATTTTTGTATAAAGAAAAGGTGCAGAAAGTTATAAAAAAATAAAAGCCCTAATTTTTACTTTTTATTTTTCAACTAATTTGATTTATTAAAAATCTAACCTAATTTCTATTAATACTTTTAAGAATAAAAAAGAAAATT